>NC_061160.1:55419192-55564765 GCF_022113875.1 Hydra vulgaris
GAATTTTTTTTGTTTTACAGTGCAATCTGTATCTCAAACATTAACGAGAAATGTTTTGTGTCAGTCCCAGAAATTTAATACACACCTGCGAATTTCATAATTCATAAAAATATTATGAATCTATTGGCAAGTATATATTTTTATCATTAAAAATTTGCCCCTCTTTCTTTAGTTTTATCTGTTTTATTAGTGATTGTTGTATTTACTTTCATCAATTCTAAATATAATATGCAATTAATTGTATAGTCTCTTAATAATATAATTAACTTTATTGTTTCAAGATAAAGTTGTATCCTTGAAAGATATGCTGGTATTATTGGCACAATGGGCAAGCATTGAAGTGCAACTTGGTGAACTACAAAATACATCAAATTCAGTTATAAAAATTTGAGTAACAAAGGTATGCTAATTATTGTATTGCCTGAAAGAGTGTCATTGCCATTAAAAGCAGTGAAGAATTCAAGTACTCTGGAAAAAAAAAGACAAGAAAATACTTAAGTAAATGGTAAATATTTTTTATGATCTGTTTATGCATTTTTTATGATATCTTACAGTACAATTTATATACTTTAAATAAAATACTCTTTGAAGATTTTTTGTAAATGACATTTTATATTAATTTAAGTCTAAACTAAAGTTACTTTAATGATTGCCAGGTTGTGTATTTTTGCAGGTCAATTATTTGGCACAAATTGGAGTTAAAGACGAAGGAGATTGTATATGTTATTTACTAAGAATAGTTTTTTAAAATGGCCTAGCTATAAAATTAAACTATGCAGGGAGAGGACAAAAAATTGGAATAGGAAAAATGTTGATTGCATATGTTGCTATTGGTAAGTGGTTTAGAAAAGTTTATTTTTTCAATTTTGCATTACAGAATTACTTTCAATTTGTTATGTTTCTTTGGTGCATAATTAAACAAACAACTATTTTTTTTTGCAAAAACTGTGAAGTCAAATAAGCATGGCTTATGCAGTCATGTGATAAAGATAGCAAAAGAAAAAATAATCGTGGGCACCAAATATCATAAGTTAAACACGATTCAGTAACAAGTAGCTCAGCCAATATCGAAACTACTCTATAAATTTTATAGTGAATTTTTTTATTTAAAACTCAATGTGTCAGTTTTTGGTTTAAGTTTGGTGTTTGCAATATGTATATATAACCGAGAAATTATGTTAAATAAATAAATTTTTATACTTGTATCATACATTATTTTTTTTCTCTAAAAATTTTCAATTTTTTAATGCAAATCATCTTATTTGTAACAACAACCTAATGTTGCATAAAACGTTAGGCTGATATATAACATATGATATTGGGCTAATGTTGAATACATTATATACAGCTGTATAACGTTATAAATAACGTTGGGCCAATGTTGAGTAAACGTTGTATACAACATTGGGCCAATGTTGTACACAACATTGGGCCAATACCTAACCAATGATCAAACCTGCATTGGGCCAACATCGACTTTCAACGTTGGGCTAATGTATCATCATGCACTGGCCCAACATTCGTCCAATGTAAGCTTGATGTCTGGGTATACACATACATGTATATGTATATAAATATATAAATATATATATATATATATATATATATATATATATATATATATATATATATACACATTAAGCATAAATATATATACAATATAAAACATAAATATATTACAAATAAATATAATATATATTGTACTTTGTACAAGTACATTGTATTGTATAAACATAAATATATTACACATAAATATAATATATATGTTTATATTAAACATAAATGTAATATATATATATACATATATCTATATATATATATATATACATATATCTATACATTAATATATACATATATATGTATATATATATATATATATATATATATATATATATATATATATATATATTTATATATATATATATATATATATATATATATATATATATATATATATATATATATATATATATATATATATATATATATATATATATATTTGCGGAAGAAAATTTTTTTTGTACCATCATGACAATGCGCCATCTCACAAGTCATTAAAAGAAATGGCAAAACTTGATGAGTTAGGATGGGAAATACTTCCCCAGCCAGCTTATTCGCCAGATTTAGCACCCAGTGACTACTTTTTATTTCCTAATTTGAAAAGATGGCTCCAGGAAATGAGGTTCGCAACAAATGAAGAAGTCCGAAAAGAAACGAATGGATATTTTGAGGGACTTAAGAAAAATCATTTTAAGTAGGGAATTGAAATGTTGAAAGATCGATGGTATAAATGCATTGTTCTAAAAGGTGATTATGTAGAAGAATAAAACATAATTTTCCCGATATTTTGTTTTTTTCTTGGAATTCCGGAAGTTTATCAATCCATATATTATATTTATACATACATATATTTATATATACATATACATACATATATATATATATATATATATATATATATATATATATATATATATATATATATATATATATATATATATATATATATATATATATTAAACATAAATATATATACAATATAAAACATAAATATATATACAATATAAAACATAAATATATATACAATATAAAACATAAATATATTACACATAAATATAAGGTTCTCACTGCTTTGCAACAACGTATAAACAATGAAATAATAATAGGAAGTATTGTTATAAATTATAATAGGAAGTATTTTTAATATAATAAAATTTTTAAAATAATAATATTTAAAATATTTAAAATAATAATAGGAAGTATTTTTATAAATTACTATACAAATTAAATAAGCGCCATGTTTCACTAATGGCTTGAGAACACTGGTCTGTTATGGATACTTTAAATTTAGATGGATTTGCATTCTTATATTACATAGACCATGAAGTGAGTTTTTTAAAAAATTTACAGTAACTATTAACCATGCGATAATGTTAATCTTCTTAGCCAAATTGACTTATAAGGGTTTGAACATTGTTGATATTATTGATTAAAATTATATTATTTAAAAGGATGACTAGAGCATAAGTCAAGTAAATTTTGGAAATCATTGGTTATGGTGTACATGACAATATCATCAGCATATAGAAAATGGTATATATATACAGGGGCTATTCTAGACCATTTTTGACAGCGTTGACCGTATTTAGGCTTCAATTTGGGTGCTGTCCAAATTAAAATTTAAGGTCCTTTTTTTTTTTTAACAGCAAATATTTTTTTTTTTTGCAAAAAAAAACACCGATTTTCTGCTTAAGTTTACCCAAATGAGGGGGTTACGCCGCCTGAATTTTTCCTTGAATAGGCCCTGATATATATATATATATATATATATATATATATATATATATATATATATATATATATATATATATATATATATATATATATATATATATATATATATATATATACAAGACTGTAGCATCAAAACATGGGTTGGGTAAACAATAAAGTTTTCTCTATGCTTAAAGACAAAGCCCAGTAGAGTTTAGATAAAACTTTCTTGTTGAAACCATACCAAGCATAATTAAAACATAATTTTTTTGTGTGTTACACTTTTATTAAATATTATTTATGGGTTATTTTTAGATGTTTTCGAAATATTGCTATTCTATTTTTTGGTTTTTAGAGAATATTAAAAAAATTATATATAAAAACTTGAATGTTTCCTACTAAAGGTTCATTTTAGCCTATGAAAAATTCATTTTAAAATAATTTTTGAATAATTTGTTGTCAATATTTTAAACAGAAAAGACAATGCAAGGTATACAGTTTGGAGTTAATATATAATTTAAACACTAGAAGAAAAAAAACTTCCACTATGCAGGGGCGGGTTTTGTCACTCGCCAAGGAGGGGGCTAAAAGGTCTTTAAAACTTAAAAAAAAAAAAGGTCCACATATTTTCATTTCATTTATAAGTAACTATCTTTTTTAATTTTTTGTACTTAAGTGTAATAATCAAGCTCATATAATTACATTATAATTACACCTATAATTACGTCTAATAGTTAATTTCATTTGTCAGTATAATAGTCCAATTCTGAACAGTAGTCGATTTTCAAAAAAAAAATTCTGAAAAAAAAAATCCTAAGGGAGGGAGGAGGTGTACTACCCCCATGGCACCCCCCTAAAACCCGCCACTGCCACTTTGGTACAATAAAGAAGATTGTGATTTCTTGAAATGTGTCACAATAAAATTACTTAGTTTTAATATTTTGATCCGTTTGCAAAAATCAAAGAATGTAGAATTATGAGAAAACTCATAAGAGTGTGGAAACATAAAATTTAAATTGAAACTAAGTGTTAAGTAGATACAAACTCTTCGTATTGTAGCGTGTTTTAATTAAATTTAAAGAATTACACAGCAACTATTATTTAAAAAATCATCAGCTGGATTTACCAATTTAAAAAAATCCAACATTAGGATTGGATCATCTAACATTTAGGTGCGATGAGAAAAACAGCACAAACAATTGGATCATCCAATGTTTAGATGTGATGAGAAAAACAATTGGATCATCCAATGTTTAGATGTGATGAGAAAAACAATTGGATCATCCAATGTTTAGATGTGATGAGAAAAACAATTGGATCATCCAATGTTTAGATGTGATGAGAAAAACAATTGGATCATCCAATGTTTAGATGTGATGAGAAAAACAATTGGATCATCCAATGTTTAGATGTGATGAGAAAAACAATTGGATCATCCAATGTTTAGATGTGATGAGAAAAACAATTGGATCATCCAATGTTAAGATGTGATGAGAAAAACAATTGGATCATCTAATGTTTAGATGTGATGAGAAAAACAATTGGATCATCCAATGTTTAGATGTGATGAGAAAAAACAGCACAAAAACTTGTTAGCTGAGGTGGCTAATGGAGAAATTTTAACTGAAAAAATCATTGAAGCATATATGGAGCATATAAGTTATATGGAGCCTAAATGGCTGAATTAGAATACCATTTAATTTCTACTGTTTTAAAATTAGGTCGTTTAGAGTTTTTTCTTAACGGTTACTAAAATTCTCCATTAGTTTAACAGAGAGAAGTGAATACAGATGCAGTCAATTATCGAAATTAATTCCAACATTTAAAAAGACACAATGGTACTTCTGTATTTCAAGAGCTTCACGCATTTTACGATCATATTTTTTTGTTTCCACTTTCATTGTTTCAACGCTATCCCACTTTATTTCTTCTGAGCAAAACTTACTATGGGTGGCTATTGCAGATTGGTAATGTTTATCCTCGTTTAAATTTTTAAAATGTTGAGAGTTTTGGATTTAAATTTTTGTTCCACTTGTGCATCTTTTTGAGCATTCAATTCAATAAGCATTAACTATTGTGTGCTATTTATTTTTATTTTTTGATGTTAGTAACATTCTTAAATTTGGATTTGAAGACTACTCTATAGACAACTTTCTGAAATTTTCCTTAATTTTGGAGATAGTGATGGTATCCACAGTAACAATATAGCAAGTTGGTTAACAGAATCTGATAGAACTTTGTTGATTTTTTGAATCTTTTTTTTTTTCTTCCATTACAGTTAGCAATGTGTAAGTTAACCCATTTTTATAAAATAATTAAATTAAGAAATTTGTAAACATAAATCACTGCATATAGAATAAGCCCTGTCAACATAACCTTAAAATATTGGATTTAAAATCTTGGGTTCATGATTTTGAGTGAGGTTTAATTTCAATATTTGTAATAGCTTCCTTTCTGTAAACTTGAAACTCATATTTACCTTCGGTGTTATTTATTATGGTTAAACCGAGGAAGTTTAGAGTTCTATATTCACTTTCAATTTTGATTGTGTATTGCAAGGTGTTGTTTGTTCAAGATATATAGGAATTGTTCTGCTTCTTGAGTGATCAAAAATATAGCATGGCTCTCCTCAATGTATCTTAACAAGGATTTTTGGTCAAGAGAAGGATTTAATTCCATTGCAATTTTGAAAGTGTTTTCTTCATAATACTCTAGAAATCCTAATAGATTCTGCAAGTATGACCATGAACAAAAGACCTAAAGAAAAAAGGACCGGAATTCTTCAATTAATGGATCTTGTTGTTCCACAAGAAAAAACAAAGAAAAATAATGGTGTAAACAGAGCTCTATAAGTTGTCTTGTTTTTGATATAATAAGTTTGGTAGAATATTTGCAGGATTAATCTTTATCTAATTGGTGAATTAAGAACTAAAGTGGCTTTCTTTAGTAGAATTGATAGGTAGTTTAGTACATCAAATAAACTTGAACTTTGTTTTGTCAATCTCCCATGAATTTGCTTTACTAATAAAATCAAAAGAATTTTTCAGACACGTTTTATTTTTGTTTAAAATTGTTGCATTATTGGTTGTATTTTCCTCTTAAGTAGTTAGGGGTCGTCCATAAAGTACGTACGCTCATAGGGGGGAGGGTCTTCAAAAAGCATACAAAAGCGTATGGGGGGAGGGGGAGGGAGAGGGGTTGAATATAAAAGAACGTACGCACTAATTAAAAAAAGTAATTTTTCTTAGTTAATGCTTGTATTTCTAACTTATCACCACTAACAAATATACTACTATAACTAGATGTTTTTTAATAAATAACTAGATATTTTTGAATATAATAATAAATAAATAATTTTTTTAAAATAATAAAACCATTACGTTTATTAGTTATTTAGGAATAGAGAAAGTTTTAATGATTTGCTTGCGATGGTCAAAACAATTGTTTTTATCTCCAGCCTGGAAACTTTCTTTCGAAATTTTAATGTCACAGTTTTTTACATACCCTCCACCCATGTTGTTGTATCGCAACTAAAGTAGGAGAATAACTACCGCAAGGAAAACACTTTTGTGCTCAATCTTATATAAATACAAAAATTCTTTGTGTATGAGAACATAGTTATTATTTCTTGATTATAAAAAATGTCACGTAACAAAATTGCATCATCTTATATAGGGTAATTTTTTTTGATAAATATAATAAACTAAGAAGCTTGAGAAAACTGGAAATTATAGATTTTTGAAAAGTATTTCAGCTAAAAAAATGCAAGCAATCAATTTAGTGTTTGAAAATTTTTAACTCTGAACATCAAGGTGACAGTGAAGTGTATTACTTTTCAATTGTTTAAAAGATCATTAACAAAAAATAAAACAAAAAAGTCTTGTTGAAAGATTTGTGTAGTTGATCTTTAAGCGCTTTTGCTGGCAAACAGGAAACCTTTAAAATCAACAAACTGGCGAGAATGTTTGTTTGGTACCTTTAAAGATTAGGTTGTGGTTAAGGGCAGGGTGATAAAATTTTTTTAAGTAATCACAATTTAAAACAAAAACTGTTATCTTTATAGGTTTCAAAACATCGTTTTAATATTTTATAAACAAAATTATTAATATAGTCTTCATTAATCAATTAATTTAAATTGTTGGTGATCTAAATCAAAGGGTGATTTCACCCAATCAAATATGTTTTCGATGACATGAATTTGATCAGAATTACTTTCATTTACTGTTAAATGAGTATCATTGTTTTCATCGTCATTTTTATTTTCCTCAGAGGTTGTGTTGATTATGTTTCTAAACACGCATTTGTGACGTTTAACACTTGCTTTAGAAGCGTGATAAATTTTGCAGGATTTGCAAGTTCTTTGATCAATTTTTTGTTGTGAAATTGATGGGCAGTATAAATCAAAGGAAGCTTCCATCGAAATTTTTGAACCTATATATCCCAAGCGCTGTGCTAGAGAAGAAAAGTAAGGTTTAGGAATATTTCGTGCTACCTTTGGCTCAGGAATAAAAATTCCTTCAGCAGCATGAGACATTACAACTGGACCTGGTAAAAATCGTTGAGGAAATTATTTTTTCCAGCAACTTCGCCAAGGTTTACAGCAATTCAGAACATCACACTTAACGATCATTAAAAAATATTGACTGTGTCTTACGTGATTTTCAATTCATTTTGAATCTAGCTCTGGTATTGGTGACAGTTGGGAAGGTTCAACATATTCAGCACAAACAGAATAGTTATCAATTACTATATCCGACCATACCTCAGATAGAGTTTCTGCAGCTTTAGCAAAACTTTTTTTTTCTAAATCAACGTCAATTGTTTTTCCAGATGCATTTAGATGTGTCCTAAAATGGTCATGTGGCAAAACCAATCCTGCTAACTCTCGACTCAGCGGAGCCATACGCAGTTCAACCCTGTTATATGCTGAATAATGAGGTGCATGAGTTCCTGTTAGATAGACATCCAAATCCCATTTTATAAATCTTGCAATTGCAACTTGCAATGGTTTGGGAAACCTTGGATTTTCATCAGGGCCTCCATCACATGCAACAACAAATATAGGTTTTACCTGACCTTCTGGAGTACAAATATGAAGCTTAAAATTTTCAATTGAAACAAGACGCTCCAAATCACGACCATGAGTAAAAGCAGTGCTGCTATCATGCTTCATAGATCTAATAGCAATATACGTTGGGCCAGAATATGACACTGCGTCAGCAAATTTGTTTAAACAGACGGTATAAGCTTATGTCTGGAAGCGACTAAAAAATCATGATCTGGCAAACGTACTTGATAATCAAGATGCATCAAAATTGGTGATTGTTTTGTTGCAGCTGCTAATCCTAATGGTACTTTAGCTTTGTCATCTAGACTTAAATAAAAGCATGAATCTGGACCAAATATTGAACAAACTTCATCCATGTATTGCATGCACGCAAATGTAAATCCAGCATCGATATGCCAATCATGAGCTGTATTAGCAGTCCTGATCAATTTCACAGGAACTGTCTTAATGTGACATATTCCCTCAAGTGTGTTTGATCGCTTAGGCATCAGTCTTAAATAAGTTGCAGATCGCGATAAACAATAACCCAGTTTTAGTAGGCTTTTATTTAAGTCATCAAGTGTCTTACATAAACGTAACTCTTGCGATCTTTGTCAATCGCTAGCAGCGGCTCCTATTGATGCGATGTTAACAATGGCATTAAGAAGATCTGGCTGATCTTCAATTACAGCTGATCTACCATTTTTTTCTCTATTGAATTTAGAAAGTTTTGATTTTAAGTAGGGTGTGTCATTGACAATATCATTAAGTGTTTTATTTTAAGTTCGTCAGTTATCAATCCTGCACGGCGCACATTTACCAATGTTAACAGCTGCTCTTTTAACTGCGAAATTTCAGTTTGAATTTTCTCTTGTTGTGGAGTATGAGATTTTGTCGGCTGATCAATTGGTACTTCCGTTTGTGATTTTTGACTTTTTTGAATATCAAATTTAGAAGAAGTAGCTAGTGTTTTATTGATTTCAAAATCTATTTTGTCTGCTTCATCGGATGTTAACAAAGCTTCTGGTCCCTCATCTGATATTTCGTTTGTGAGAGGAAGCTTCACTGCAATAGATTGATTATTTGATGTTTTAACATTAGACCAAAAAGACATCAACTGACTTTTACTTTCCATTGTTTTTCGTGTAAGTTCTTTTAAAACTGAATCATACGTCAATTCTTTATGCTTAACTTTATATCACAATTTATTAGCTTCTTTCTGTTGCTCCTGTTTACTTTTTTGTGGCAAAGCTTTTGCTACTTGTTGGTAAATAATTTTGTTCTTTTCACTATTATTCATTTTAATAATTCCGCCTACAAACTAATTTTTAACTGATTATTTAAAGCACAACTTAAATTTACAAGCTACAATAAATGCAAACGGGGGTTGTTTGTTTAGTTTTTAAATAATTTATAGTATCTTATTTTTATTATAAAATATTTTTTACAAAATAAAGTTTAAAAAATTATAAAAAATACTATTTACATAACAATTTCAAAAATTAATATTTAAAGTTTAACAATACTTTAAAACTTTAGCTTTTAAACTTGTTACCCTTAGTAAAACTGTTGTAGCGCTAATTAATTAAAAATTGAAATATGAAGAAATTCTGAAATTCTTTTTATACTTCATATTGTTTTTGAAAAGTATTGAGCAATTGATTTAATGAAATGGAACGTTTTGAAATATAAAGAATATCACCACTTTTTGATGACTTCTTAATTTTACTCATGCCCGGCGTACTTCATTGACGATCCCTTATATTTAAATTTCTTTAATAATGTTTTTTTTTTATAAATTTTATCTTTTTAACTCATAAAGAGAAAAGAGAAGATGGGGGGGGGGGTACTTCAAAAGCGTATGTACTTTTCAAAGGGGGGAGAGGACTAAAAAGTACGCATGGCAACTGGGGGAGGGGTCAATTTTTTGAAATTTTTGGCGTCCGTACTTTATGGATGACCCCTTAGATACTATATAATTAGGAGTGCCAATAGTTGATTTATCTATTCTCATAGGTTAGATTTGTGAATTTTCAGGTTTGTGAGCTTTAATTACACCATACAAAGGAGGCAGGATGGAATCATACTCTGTTTTTGAAAATTGCTGTTTTTTATTAAGTTGTGAGAGGTAGGTTTTAATTTTAATTGTATAACTAGAAATGCGATCTTCACTTAAAACTCTTATTAGGCTAATTTGTTCACAAATTTTTTATAAAGCTTTATTGCGTTCTATTCTTACAAAAACCATTACTTTTATCAAATGGATATATATTGATAAATTTGTTTTCCTTAAACATAATTTTGATTCAATTTAAAAGTACGTACTTCGATTTTTTAATTTTACACAATTAACTGGCTAGTCAATAGAAAAGTTAAAATTCTGACTAAAGATCCTAGTTTGCCAACATAAAAAGATGTATTGTATAGGGAGTAGAAGGTATAGTTTCTCCTTATGCACACAAATTGTTATGACAGTAGTCTAGGAACAAAAAAGCCTTCAAATGCATGCAACCCCTCCTCTGCCCAAACGTGAAGACACTAATGTAGTAAAATTTTCTGACCCCCTCCCACCAAAAAAATAAATAAATGAGGTGCTGTACATTTTGCATCAACATAACTTTTGTAATTTACAATATTTTTCAACGAAATTTAAATTCTGTCGATAAATTTGAATTTAGTTTTAGATCATTAAGTTAAAAATTTTACTACATAAATGCCCTCACGTTTGAGCAGGGGGCAAAATTTAAGGACTATTTGTTGACAGGTCTCGCCATCCCAATTTTTTACAAGGTCTCCTCATTTGGTATCCAATGAGGAGACCTTGTAAAAAATCCAGTTCCAGTGTCCAATCTGGAACATCAAAAAATCCTGCAGGCGCTCATGCCACCCCTTATATACTGGCCCTGAGTATACTCAGGGCCAGAATATAAGGGGTGACATGTGTGCATGTATGTGCAAAAAATAGGTTGCCTATTTATTGAGTCAACAAAAACAGGTTTTAACAGTGCAATGGTTAATAGGTCTGAGACCCCCCCTCCCCTCAAAAAATAACAACATGTCATTAGGGTCTCAAAATCTTCCAAATTTTACTATTAGGTTTTGCTAAAACAAAATAGCAAAAAGGCATAAAATTTGTTGCTCCCCCACAACACCCCACCCCCTCTAATTACAGGGTATGGGTAGCCTACTCTCGGCACTGGGTTTTAAGCTTTGTTTTTAATATTACTCTTCTCGCATGACTCGCTTTTTACTGACTTATTAAAGAGGGGTGCCTGAAAAAAACATCTACCTTAAGTATAGTTTATTTTTATCTGATGCGTTTCATTAAACAATAAAAGTAAAATAGGACTTTACTGGGAATCGAATTTGGGTCTCCGCTGTCACTGCTTATAACATTATCCACTCGGCCAAGCAAACTCTTTGATATTGCAAGATTTAATTTTATTTAAATTTATATTTGTATATATTTGATGTTGTTTTTTAAATTGGGATCCTTTGCCGCTAGCAAAGGGCTTTGGGGTCAGATAAATACTTTATCCATTTTTCACCCCCCACCTATTTTTTTTTTTTTAATATAAAAATTTATTGAAATAAAAAAAGTGGAGGAGGTACCCTAGAAACTTTTAAAGTATCTAGGGTATCTCCTCCACCTTTTTTTTTTTTCAATGCGGGGGATGAAGGGGGAGGGGAGAGGCGGGGGATATAAAAAATGTACGTTACCTTTTAAGGGGGGTGGGGACTTAAAAGTACGCATGGCAACAGGGGGAGGAGGGGTGTCATATTTCTACTTCATGGATGACTTCTTAATGTTTTAGTTACTACTTACAAAAACAATAGTTTTAAGCACTTTGCATTTCTTATTGTTTAATGATGCGTGTTAAAAACTTTATTATTATCAAATTTTAATTAATTGTCAATGTTATGCTATTCAAATGTTATTCAAAAAAATGTGCGGTTGCTACAAAAAGATTTTTGTTTGGCTGTAGCGAACAATTTAATGCGATTCCTTATTTTTATATTTATATTATAACTATTTCGTGTATATTTTAGTACAAATATTTGTTTTAACTTTAATTTAGTTTGATTTAAACGGTTATTAGTAAAATAAGTCGTTTAATATTTATTTTCTACTTGGTTCAGTTTATATATTTTATTCAAGTATTAATTTATTTAAAGAGTTTTAAACATTTAAAATTATCTTTCTTTTGATTTCATAAACATTATTTTGTAAGCTTTTTCAGTAATTTGTTCAACTTTTTTATAGTCTATTTCATAAAGAGTAACTTTAAGAACTTGCTGGATATTTTTATTTTCATTAGTAAGCATAAAATAAGGTTTTTTAGCATTGTTTTTAATACAAACTAAAATTTCAAATCTAAATTGAATATCAACACTTGCTGCTGCTCTCTTTATATTTACAGAACTCTTAATAACGTTCAACTGTTTTTAATCTTTAAAAAAACTATTTTTAACAGTTAACTGTATTTAATGTTAAAAAATTTGTGTATAATTTTTATGAGCTGATGATGCTGTTAATCACAACCAAGCAAAAATTGGTCAACACTCTGATACCATACTGGAATAGGGAATTACTGAGGGGCTCATTACATTTTTTCATTATTCTTAATTTTTTACTTCAACAAATGTATATTTATATATGCTTTAATAAGGCAACAAATGTATATTTATATATGCTTTAATATATATATATATATATATATATATATATATATATATATATATATATATATATATATATATATATATATACACACACACACACACATATATATATATTATATGCATATCTATACATGCTTTAATATATATATATACACACACACACACACACACACACACACACACATATATATATATTAAAGCATATATATATATATATATATATATATATATATATATATTATATGCATATCTGTATATGCTTTATTATATATATATATATATATATATATATATATATATATATATATATATATATATATATATATATATATATATATATATATATATATATATATATATATATATATATATATATATATATGGTTATACAATAGAAAAATGTTACCAAATCCTCTTGGTTCTGAGTTTCCATTATGATAGTTTGTCTCATCACTTTCTGTTCCCCAGTTACTAAAATAAATAGAAAAAACTAGCTTAAACATGGGATCAACATGACCTGATATATTGCATTTAAAAATTAAAAATCTAGGAGGGTAGTTTTTTTGGTCAATCCTTGTAAAAATATTTTAGGACAAAGATGATCATCTTTTTAGCTATCTTGCTTGATAACTTTTAAAAAACTTTATTAAAGGTTTCTTTAAAGTAAAAGATTTTTTATTTAAAATACTTCATAAGTCTCTTGATTAGGTTTTACAATAATGTTTTATTAAAATTTGTTATGATTTTGATGCAGTTTCTATATTTGATTATTGATGACATGGTCTCAATCCAGTGCCATTTTGTTTTATTTGATAATTCTGTGTCTCCTTTATCAATTATGTATACCACAATTGTTTGATTTGTCTGCTTAATTGTATATTTTGATTTTTCGTCATGATGTTTTAGAAATTTATACTTATAATTGATGAGTATTATGTTGAATTTCTTGTTTTCAGAAACAGCTCGACCAGGATTATTTCTCAGCCAAGATGTCACTTTTGTATCAAATACAAATTGCCAATAATGCAAATTCAAACTGTTAAAGAATAAAATGTCAAATGGCTGTAACTTGTGTGATGAAAACACTAGCAGAATCACATTATTAGGCTTTGCTTTCTCCAGAATGGCTAAATTTCGAGTATGGCTAGCATGTCCATCTGTAAGCAAAAAAACTGGACTTGATTTTAATTTTGGTTGAACAATCTCAAGAAAATGATCAAATCAATTCATGAAAACTTGTTCATTGGCCCATCCTGACTTTATAGCATTACCAACAGAACCTGGTGGAGCATTGTACATGAGAGAAGCTTACATGTTGACTCTTGGGAAAATAAGTAAGGGCGGCACATAGTGACCAGTGACCTGATATATAACAGTGATATATAACAGTGATATATAACCTGATATATAACAGTGACCTGATATATTACAGTGACCTGATATATAACAGTGACCTGATATATTACAGTGACCTGATATATAACAGTGACCTGATATATAACAAATGATAGTTATATTTTTGCCTCACTCTGCACTTTTAAGACAACCAATACTATGTTTACCTTCTTTGGACACAATTTTTACAGCTTTCTGTCAAATGGTTTTCCCTGTTTCATCAATGTTGTATATATTTTCTGGTAGAATTTTTCTTATGGTGTTGGCAAATAAAAACTCCTCCTTTTCTACTATAGAAACAAACAACTTTTACTTTATTAAATCCAATTTCTTGTTGAATTGAAACGCCCTCTGATAGACGTACGTGACGGTTCACTGTGACGTTTCATGAAAACTTCAAGCCACTTTTCTTCTGCACATTTATTTGAATGGCTAAACCTGTGTTGTTATTTATTTTGTTCACAAAATTGCTAAACTAAATATCTAATATCCAAGAAATTAAACCATAAAATTTTGATTTTATTTCCAAGATAATATGATAAAGTTCATCTTCTTGATCACTAATCAGAACTGTGCTGCGTACCAACTGCGTATCAAATAATGTAGCAAAGAAGATTTGTTTAGTAGGTTTTGCTGCTTGTTTTTTAAATAAACCATGAACTACAACATCATATACCGCATGTTGTAGTACTTGCAGGTTAAATTTAACCTTAGCATGACTCATCTTTAGAAATGTCAAATACCTTTTTTATAGAGCATGTATAAAATTTTCATGAACATAAAAAAAATTTCTTAAAAATACAGCTAATAAGCAAAATTCTTAGCATGAAATAACATGTTGTTTAAGGAAAAGCAATAATAATTAAAAATTAAATCTATAAAATGTCTTCCTAATATGAACCCAAGTCCACATGACACTCCACATTAGGCAAATTGTATTGCTATTCTATTAAGAATACAAAATAATGCTTTGATTTAACATGAATTATCACTCACTTTATATCATTTCAAAAACAGCTCTTTCTAGAAAAAAAAAGTTTGTTGCTTTTAAGAGAAAAACTTGATAATGCTGGTAAATAGACAACTATGCAAAAAAAAACTTCTCTACTTAACTAAAAATTATTTCTTGCACAAATAATATTGTTAGAATTTTTTAGCACCAATAAAGCAAAAAAAAAAAAAGCTACCGGTAAAATAAAACTAATTTTGAAAAAATATCTAAAACTGAAGCCAAAATATAATTGGGGTCCACAATAGTCTACCCTATATCTATCTATCTATCTATCTATCTATCTATCTATCTATCTATCTATCTATCTATCTATATATATATATATATATATATATATATATATATATATATATATATATATATATATATATATATATATATATATATACACACATATGCACACACACAACCTAAAATTAAAACTCAAACACACATATGCATACATACATACAACATACATATCTATATATACATTCCAACCACAGACTATCTATTTAAGGAAAATATCTAACAAAGGATGAGTTCAAACAAAGATAGTTTATCTATAAAAAACAAAAAGCATGCAAAACATATAACAGGCTGTATGTGTATATGGGTGTATAGTTGTAACTTATGTCTATGTTACTTATGTCATTTGGTAGAGTCTTGTGTTGTTAGTGACCAGCGTAAAAGATTTACCTCTAAACCACATCAAGTCAGCCCATTCATACTCCAGAAAACCATGATGGATTTAACACCTATGCAAGGATTTATAACTGACTTTTGATTCTAAAAACTAGCCCAGGTGTATTCCAGAGACAAACATTTTCTTCCGAGACAGCAATCATGTTTTGAAAATTGTCGTGCTCAATGACTGTAACACTAACCCTTACAGGCTAAGCCCAACATTATTTAAAAACTTTGGTATATAACTATTCTGCTGTTCTGAATTAATGATTTTTTATTAGGCTGGCGTAGTTGTAAACCTGGGTTACATTGTTTCCTGCCTGGCCTATAATGTATCTTTTTGACTCTACTCATAGATTTTTGCTTGTACCTTCCTTATAGTAGCTTTACAACTCTCTGTTATCTCCTAATTAGGGTATAACTTTAAAACTCAGTTTAATGGTTCTGAGGCCGGCTTGTAGTAAGGTTTTGCAAATGCTGTGGTAACTCTCAGAGAAGCTGATTCCATCAGCTGTATAATATCAGACCTCAATACATCAATAGCTACATCAATAGCTGTACAATAGCATCAATAGCATGTACAATTCATCAATAGCATCAATAGCATGTACAATAGCATCAATAGCAATACATTAATAGCTCATCAATAGCTGTATAATATCATTAACAGTGCCATGTTGCACACAGATGGTGTCCCTGTTAATGCTTTTGATTGATATTGTGAAGGCCGCATAATGAGCCCTAAGTTACAACTTTGGGATAATTAGCAGGACTGAGAAAACTGCATAGCTAATTGCATGGGATGCCATGCTCTATCTATGAATGAGTTAAGTTCTCTTTAAAATTAAACCTTGCCCAAAGTATCCTAAAATATTAAATATATAAAAGCATCAACACCAACTAACTGTTTCAATATATCTTTCACAAATATTCATGGTCTTTGAAGTAACTTTCCATAAGATAAATCTTATCTATCACAAAAAATCATCAGAACTGCTTGTTCTTCGAGAGACAAACTTAAAGTTGGTTGCTCTTTCTTCAGATCTCAGTATTGATGGGTACTATCCTTTGATTTGCAAAAATTCCAATAGTCGCATGCTTGGCTTGGGCATATACCTACCTATCCATTCATTTATTTGTCAAGAAACTAGGTTTGACTCCTCTGACCATTTTAAGTGCATCCACTTAAAATGGTGAGAGGAGTCAGACCATTTTAAGTGGATGCACTTAAAATGGTCTGACTCCTCTGACCATTTTTAAGTGGATGCACTTAAAATGGTCAGAGGAGTCAAACCTAGTTTCTTGACAAATAAATAGCACCTCTTCACTCTTTCACCTTTCTCTTTGTTCTTTATCTTTGTTCTCTTTTTGAAGACTGCACTCTTTTAGATATAGTTTCTGATCAAGATGACCATGTCCTTTCTCTTTAGTTTTCTGCCAATACTGTTGTTATTGAAGACTTTAATGCTTATCACACTGAATGACTTGATTTTAACACCACTGACCCTGCTGGCATTAAAGTCCAAATATAAATGTATTACAAATATTATTAGTTTCATACTAGTAGTATGATAAAGTATATTACTATGAATAACATACGTAATTGCTCAATATTGCCACTTCTGTAGAAGGCAGATTATAATTAAAAACCAAATAGAAAAGACTGATCATAAAAGGATGATTTCAACTCAGTACAATTGATCATGAATGGTCTATAAAATAATCTACAAAGAAACATAAATTATAAATATTTAAACAATCACTGCAATATGAAACATCTAGTTTTTTAGTGAAACATGTAATTTTTAAACATCCAGAAATGGCATTATCAGAATCTGTCAGCTCTAGCTCTAGTGAGATAACTAACATATACTTTTCTAGTGAGATAACTAACATATAAATTAAAATTTGGTTCATTGTTATACTTCTTTTGATTTATTTAAAACATACAAAAAATAGATACAGTTTATCATTTTTTTAAAAATGATAAACTATTGCTGCTAATTTAAAAAATAGAAACTCAAGTTTATATAAAAATGGAATAATAACTCAAGTTTATATAATTATGGAATGTTTATATAATTATGGAACATTTAAATTAATTTAATTATGGAATATATTAAATTCAGTCAATTAGTTGAATTTTGTGATTTTTTTATTATAACTTTTATTTCATTATTTAAGCATTTAAAAAAAAAAAAATTATAACTTATAAATAGATATGAGAGCCTGAAAGAAAACCACCAGGAATTTACAATCTTTAGAAATTTCCAAACTTTGTTGATAACTTGATTAGATATGATTATGATATGATTTTTGATAAGTTTGAAAAACAATTAAAAGTTCAATTGGAGCTGCACTAAGAAATGCTATTATGCTTGATGTACCAGGACTGTTTAACAATCCAGCAATCACTTCAAATTTATTTCAAGACAAAATTAAAACAGACAGACAAAAGAAGATAGTAAAAAATTTATTCGACTTTATTGTTTATTGTTTTATTGTCAACTTTTATTGTTTATTGTTTTATTGTCGACTTTTATTGTTTATTGTCGACTTAATTGTTTATTGTTTATTTATAAGTTTATTGAAAATAACAAAGAATTTGCATTGGTGTTGATGGAAAAATTGATAAAAAAAACTTTGGTTGTAAAAGAAATAAAAACAGGTGGTGAAGTTGTGTTAAAATTTCAATTGAAAAAAGAATTTGCCTTATTGTTAATTGTAAAATTGATAAACAAACCTTTATTTGCAAGAGAAATAAAAACAGAAGATGAAGAAGAGAAGTTGTGAGAAAAAACAAAAGATCATGAAGTTGTATTAAAGACATTACAGAAAACATCATATGTCTGTGACCAAAGAACTTCTCCCTAATTTTTATAGTGAAGAATATCTTACACAAAACTTTTATCTCATGTTGCAGCAACAGGAGAAAAACAAACCTGTATGAATATCTTGAAGATTATGACTCTTTAAACAGTTTTAAACACTCTAAAAACAGTTCTAGTAGACAATACTTCAAAAAAAATCATAAAGCAGGAATGATTGTAGAGCTAGAGATAAACTTACACTATAGGCTGTAATCTTTATAGAATGAGCTTGCCTTCAGATCTTTATTTAAAAAAAAATAATGGAAAAACTAGACTCATAAATCATTTTGCAGGGCCAGTATGAAAAATGGGTGATATCAATATTTAAATATTGATATTATTTGGAAATTTATTATTTTTTGCTTTTTTTACTTATGATGAGTACTTTTGATTTGCTATTAGAGAAAAGATTGTTGAGTGTAGATTTAAAGTTTCAAATTATCAAGTTGATAATTTGAAACTTTAAATATTTTTTTATTTAAGTTATGATAATTTTAATCTAAAAAATAAATATTAAATATAACTTATACTTTTAAATAAATCAAATAAATTCAATCCAAGTTAAAATTGGATTGAATTATAAACTTATAGGCATTTTATTACAATAAAATAAACACCCGCTGGTTAGTTTTAACAAAAAAATCTTTGTCAAAAATCTTTAACTAGTAAAGAACAGGTAAACATTTTTGATAAACTGGTAAAAAATTGGTAAAGAACAGGTAAATGTTTTTTAATGCAACCTCCTACTTTTAGTATACTGAACAGTATAAAAACCATTAAGTGTACATAAAGCAATTGTAACTGAAAAAAACGTTTGTAAAATTAACTTTCAGTATAAGATCACTGTAATGGTGATAATACAACACAGTTTTCTAAGTTGGCAATAGCGTTATGGGTTTTATATATTTATTCGACAAAATATTTTTTTTGTATTGTATTGAAAGTTTTCAATACATAAAAGTCATTATATGGAAAAATTTTGATAAATAAGGGCACCAATCAGTGTTGCTGTCCCAGAAAAAATAATAAAGTTGAAACGCCAACAATAATAGAACTATTATTATTTGCGTTTCAACTTTATTGTTTTTTTAATATTTAAGTCAAATACAACCTCATTTTTTGTCCATATGCTCTAGTTTTTTTTTGTTGTTGCAGTAATCAGTTTATAAATTTTAAACAAAATTATATATATATATTTAATAACTATAAAAAAAAGTTGTTATTGCTACACTCAGTTTGCACAAACTCCCTTAGTGGTGGAAAAATGCAGGGAAAAATAACTTAACAGTGGTAATGTCTTTTAAAAACAGTTTGAACTCAAATGAAAGCACATCATCCAATATCAAAAATATTTCTAATTATTTAAAATGTTTATGTGTGATATCATTTCAAGCACAAAGTAGAACTTTTTTAACCAATACAGATCTGATAATTTATAATATCCTAAAAAAGTGTTCCTCTTTTTCAGCCAAGTCTTTACTTTAATAAGATAAGCAGCAGATTGCTTCACAATTTGATCTTTAGATAAATACTAAACCATTGTGAAAAACAAGGTGAGTATACTCATTATTAACTTTTTGTAGAAAATCAAAAAACTGCAAACAAGAAAAACTTGTGCAATGTCATTACATCACAAGACTCATCACTTATTAGAGAGAATCCTAATGCAGATTTTATGCTTTTAATTTGCTAAGTTAATTCATAAACCTGTAATTTCAGACAAAAAAAACTTGTTACTTCTGAACTTAACATTGATCTACACTTATTTACAAGTACAACCTCACTTTTATTGCAGATAATTTTAAATACTGAGGGTGTGGCTGTTATTGTCAATCGCAAAGAACATAGATTGATCAGTACAGACAAGTTTATAAAAAATTTTAAAGCAAGTTACTAAATCGTTTTTAAGGCGCCGAACTTCGAGTGATTTGATACCAAGCAACTGTAATCTATTATGATAGGAAAGGTTTCTGAGGCTCCTTATTTTTTTTGAAAATTTTTGTTGGACACTTTTAACTGATTTAATCAATTCAATTTGGTGTGGTGACCATACTGGAGAACAATATTCTAAAATTGGTCGTATATAGGTAGTGAAAGCTCTAACTAGGATACAAACATTTCAAAATTAAGTATGCTCTAGAGTTACTTGATGGATGACGTTAAAAATATGTTTTTTATAATTAAGGTTACAATGCATTGTTACTACTTTTAGGTTTGAAGACCAAGCCAAAGAATATTCACCTAATTTATAGTTAACCTTTATACATTTGCATAATGAGAGAGGTGCTATTCTAAGTGCAAAACACTTACTACAAGCAATTGTTAGTTGCCAAGTTTCTGCCCATTGTAAAAGTCTATTTAAAGCAACAACTAAATCTTGGCTTAGATCCATATCACAGTACGATTTAAAAGATTACCTTTTATGTTATAGGATGCAAGTTTTACTAATAGTTTGGTATGCGAGACAGAGTCAAACGCTTTTTGGAAATCAATATAGACAACATCCGTTATTTGATGGTTATTGAGTGCGGTGTTCCAATCATTAGCAGATTCTAAGAGATTTGTACTGGTTGAACATTTGTTGAGGAAACCATGTTGATTACGAAATATTAAATTATGACCTAGATTTTATGACATACACATTGATCATTCTTTTCCATGACTCGACAGCAAGTGTATGTCAGTGAGATGGGTCTATAATTATTTGGATCTGCAGTAGCTCCCTTTTTAAAAACTGGAGATACAAAAGCTTGGCGCCATTGTTTAGGTAAAGAACTTGACTTAAAACTGGCATCAAATATAAATGAGAGTGGAATACACAATAGATAAGCTAATTTTTTCAGAAGTATGTTAGGTATGCCATCAGGACCGTACGATTTGAAAATACAAGATCAAGAATATTGTTTTCACGAGTAGGTTCCTGTACAAACTGGTGCAAACTGAGATTGTTGACTAAATTTAAAAAAAGGATAAGATTACTCAGACTTGCAACAATTGGAATAAGATGTAAATGGATGCTGAATAAGCTGTGAATGGATGTCAATTGATTTTGTGATGATAAAATAAAAATTATTGGCTTTTTTTTTTTTTTTTTTTTTTTTTTAACATCTTCACTTCCAACAAGGCTGCAAGCAACCACTATAAGAGTTGGAAGTTACTGGAAGAGAAAAGACTAAATCTGTAGAGCAAGATAACGATTGACTGATGACTTAAAAGATTGCAAATTATATGAATCAGGAAAGCAAGATGAAGGAAGCGAATTCCAAAGAACTGATGTTCGAGGAAAAAAACTAGAAGAATAAGAGTTTTTGAAGCACTTAGGAACAGTCACAGAAAAAGGATGAGACTTAATTGAATGGCGAGTAACACGAGAATGAATTTTAGTAGATGGCACAAGGGACGTTAGCTCTTTAGAGCAGTGCCCATTATAGTATTTGTAGAAAAGAGAAAGAGAAGCAACATTACGACGATGTGACAAAGGTTGGAGATTGGCTGCCAGAGCAGGTCCAACTATGTTTACAATTCGTTTTTGCACCTTGTCTAAAAGAGAAAGAGCATCATTAGAAGATCCGCCCCAGATGTGGCAACAGTATTCCATACAGGGACGGATTTGAGATTTATAGAGATAGAGAATAGAATCTGGAGTAAGAAAGTGTCGAGCTCGATAAAGAGATGCAACCTTAGCAGATGCTAATTTTGCAATGGATTTGATATACGGTTTAAAAGAAAGATCAGAAGTAAGAGTTAATCCTAGAAGATGAATGGTAGATGACTCATCTAGTACATTACCATTCATAAATATAGGAAGATCTAAATTATTACGATAACGATTGGCCGAATAAAATTGAGTTTTATCTGAATTAAAGTTCACCAGCCACTGTGAGCCCCATGCTGTAGCAGAAGTGAGATCCTTTTCAAGCTCAGATACCCCCTCCAAGCAATCAGAGAGTGTAGGCTTCTTATCATGACAAGAGTAAATGGTAGTGTCGTCAGCGAATAATGCCACCTTAGATGTGAGAATATCTGGAAGATCGTTAATGTAAATTAAAAAGAGTATAGGGCCAAGGATTGAACCTTGAGGAACCCCTGAAGTTATAGGATGTGAAGAAGAGTGTTGTCCATCGAGGACAACTTTTATACTACGATTGGAAAGAAAGGACTCAATAATCTTAAAGACGTTACCAGCTACACCATAAGAAGAAAGCTTATGGAGAAGACCAGCATGCCAAACTTTATCAAAAGCTTTAGAAATGTCAAGTGCGATAGCCTTAACCTCTCCACCTCTATCTAATGCACGGTAAAACCTATCAGTTATTACTGTTAGCACATCAGCTGTAGAACGAGAAGACCGAAATCCATATTGATGATCAGAAAGTAAGTTATTTGATTCAAGATGAGAGATTAAGTGTTTGTTGATTAAAGATTCAAAAACCTTGCTTATGACAGGAAGAAGACTAATGGGACGGTAGTTAGATGAATCAGATCGCTCTCCGGAATTTTTGAAAATAGGGATAACAGATGCTGCTTTCCAGCATGATGGAAAACAAGACTCTGATAAGCACTTGTTAAATAGTTTAGAAAGTATGGATGAAAGCTCCGGAGAACACCTCTGCAAGACTACAACAGGAATGTTGTCAGGACCACAAGCTGTTGAAGAGTCTAAGCAGGAAATTACTTTAGATACAGAAGCTGAAGTGATGCGAATGTCAAGCAAGGGATCAACCTGTTTGACGGCTATGTCAGGTAAAACGCAACTAGTGGAATCAAGAGATGATATTGATGAAAAGTTCTTAGCAAACAATTCAGCTTTGTCTTTAGGTGAGGTGACAAAGTCTGAACCATACAAGAGAGAAGGAATAACAGATTTGCCCTTATTATTGATACTGTTAAAGATTCTCCAGAAGTCTCGAGAGCCTAATTTTTGTGATGAGATACGAGATTTAATGACCTGGGAATAGCGAGCTTTGGCGTCAGACAAAACCTTTTTACAATGGTTTCTGGCGATAGTGAACAGATGTCTGTTTTCTGGAGAATTGTTTTGCTGATAGATATGGAAGTAACGGTTTCGATTAGAAATTGCTGCAGCGCAATGTGAGAAAAACCAAGGAGAAGAGTGAGGCTTGACCTGGAATCGTCGAGAGGGAATAAAAGATTCCATGCCAGCCTGAATCCACGAAGTTATGTAAGAAGCACATTTGTCAGCAGGAAGACGAAAGATTTCTACCCAAGGGCCATCACGAAGAAAATCACGGAAAGAGTCCCAGTCAGCTTTAAGGTAGTTGTATGTGGTACGATGATAGGGGGATTCTGATGAAGTAGAAGAATTTGATAATAGTTTTAGAGAGATCAAACCGTGATCAGAAGTACCTAAGGGTGAATGTGGAGAAATTGAGCACTGACTAGGATCCAAAACAAGACATAAGTCGAGTAGAGAAGGTAAATGATTAGGGTTGTCTAGAAAACGAGTTTGAAAGTTGACTATTTGAGTTAGAGATTGAGAAAGGCAAAAGTTGAGGGCCTTAACGCCAGCAGAGTCACTGACACTAGAGCCAAGCCAATTGGTGTGATGGGCATTAAAGTCACCAACAACGACCATATTGGCCGATGGATAAAGAGAGAGGGCTTGGTCAATTTGATCAGAAATAGCATCAAGAATAGTGCAACCTTGGGATGAAGGAGAGCGATATAGAACAAAGAGAAAGGCGATAGAGTGAAGTTGTGCTAAACGAAAGCACATAAATGAATAGTCTGTAGATTCAAACCTAGTTTCACGACAAATGGGTGAGTTCTTACGAATGTAGATGCCCAGGCCAAGCATGTGATTATTGGAGTCTTTACGAATTAAAGGAAGATAACCATCAACACTAAGATCACAAGATGGGACAGCCGAACTCAAATTAGTCTCACAAAGAGCAAGTAGGTCTGGTGAACTTTGCAAGAGATAAGACTCAACCGAAGAAAAGTTACTTCGAAGACCACGAATATTAGTAAATGATAGGTTTAGAGAACTTGGTGATGACAATGGTTTTTTGTGTTTTTTAGTTTTAGGTACTTTAGTCATTTTAAATTTATAAAGAACTTGACTCAAGTATAGATAGTACTCAGTACACTATTTAACAACTAAGCAATAGCCTCATTACTATTAATAAACCCTAAGCCGTAACAAAGGGCTCCAAATGTGGCCTCTGCAATGCACACCAAAAGTACAAACAGGGACACCATCCATGCGCAACATGGCACTGTTAGTACTCTGATATTTTTCGGCTGTTGATGGAATCAGCCTCTCTGAGAGCTATCACAGAGTTCGGGAAACCTGACTACCAGCCGGTCTCAGAACCATAAAACTGAGTTTTAGAGCTGTACCCTCATTAGGAGATAATAGAATGAGTTGCCCAGTCATAAAAATAGAGACACAAGCAATACCCACGCATTGAGTCAAGAAGATCCAGCGTTCAACATCCTAAACTGGAAACAATGTATTAAAAATACATCTGCGCCAGCCTAATAGATGAGGAAGGGGTGCGAGGCTGGTCAACAGATAGAATCTGTTTACCCCTTAAGTCTTTGCCTAGGAGGCCTTCTACAAGACAGCAGCTGGATGCATGTAACATCTGCCCAAGATGAGTATTTTTATCGAGACACCATCTCTAGCCTTTACTCAACCAAGAGCCCCAAGGCAGGGGGTGTTTTAAATCGGAGTTAACTTCTCCTAGCCTTTGCCTAAAAAAGCGTATCCTACAAGGCAGCAGGACATGGAGCAGGTTGTATAAACAGCATATTATACAGCTTGTCTGGACAGCATATTATACAGCTGTTTGATCGCTTTACTATGCAAATATAAGCAACATATAAGCTTATTGAATTTCAAAGAAAAAAAAATTAGAACCATAATATGACAATGTATAAATTTTTGCAACACTTTTATATACAAACTTTTCAGTTTATGTTCTTTTAACTAAAATTAATAAAAAAAATCAACATGAGTCTTTAAAAATCTATATGAAAAGTGGATACAATAAAGTTTTTGATACAATGTATTGATTCAAAACTTCTATGTTTTTACATAAATATGATTGAAATACTTTAATAAAATAAAAATACATCAGCCCAATAAAACAATCTCATTAAATAAATAACTATAGAATTAAAACTCCATTTTTGCATTAATGTACTTAAACAAAAAGTTATTTTAGCATAAAAATAATATTAAACATTATTTACTTATAGCTAGCAATAAATAATTTACTGAGTTAGCTCCAAAGTTCCTTTACGTGAAAAACACCATGCCAATCTTTCTTCGTCGTTGTTGGGAATATCTTCATCTTTTTCAAAACCCATGAAATAGACTGAAAATTTCATTGCTGGAAAGTCCAACTTATGTAAAAGCCTAAAAAATTGAAAAAATTTTATAGATAATTTTCACAATTTTTTAAAAAACTAGACAAATAAACTATTTCACCTCATTCCAAGAACATTGCTGTAAAATACAAGAGATTTCTTAGGATCTTTCACCCTTAGCATTGTTTGTTGAAGATAAAATTGTTCAGTGTCTGGATCTCTTTTTGAAATACATGCCAACACTTCTTCTGTGGTCAAACCAGACATTTATAATATTTCTAAAATACATTTTTTATTTTAAAAAATGCTTTAAGGAAAGGAAAAATATAAAACAAATTTTAATATATGCCAGAGTTATCCACTGAAAACCAACAGCAATAAAAGTTTTTGCTAAGAAATAAATTTATAAGATTTTGAATAGTATATGGCAATATATGAATATGTATTTCTCAAGTTATTAACATTCATACTTTTTTAACTATTAAATACAATATATATTTTAAAAATACTCTTATCTATAAGAAAAAAGCATTGCAAAAATAAAATGGAAAAATAAATAAATGATACTGTAGGTCAACCAAGTTTTATAGTTAATGTTACGAGTGTGAAATTGCAACTAATAATAATATTCTATAATCAAGAAATAGTTGATTAAAAAAAAATCATAAATATCTTTTGTCAAATATAAATATCTTGATATAGTATATATACAACAAAATGTACTTTTGTTAAAATTTAACAAGAAAATTTCGAAAAGCTACTATTACATAGTAGTTTTTCAAAATTTAGTACATGTTTTAATTTGCTTGTATCAATAAATTATTGAATTATAATTAAATCACAAAAATTAGCAAATTATATTTGTTTAACTAAAAAAAATATTGTGAAAATAAAAAAACTATCAAGTGATATCAGTAAAAAGAAAAGTTATTCATTCATTTTTATTTCAAAGCAAACATGATTGTTTGCTTTAAAATAGAAATTGAGTAGATAATTAATATCTAGACAATCCTAGGTTTAGAAAAAAAAAATTATAGTAAAAAACAGAAGAAATACTTTTTGAAAAAAAAAAAATTCTTCTGTACTTATTATTTTCATATATTATTATTTTTCAAAAAATGTATAAAAAACACCTGTAGACTAGTATAAGTGTAAATTGCATGAAAACTTTTGATTATTATTTAAAGCAAAATGCATCATGGTGGTTAAATAACCTCTAGACATCATACAACTCATCTTAGGAATCCTCTGCAATGCAATGCACAAAAAAATAAATAATAATAAAAGCAAATATCCTTATCTAGCAGAGCAGGTCATGTGGCAGCAGTGAAGCAAAGTTCTGGATGTCTTCAATTTTAATCAAAATACAAGTAAAAAGATGAAGTAATAAAGGAAGTTATGTTTTCTTTATCTAAATTCCGAAAAAAATGTTAGTATAAAAAGAATATATATGACTGAATCTACAAAGGACAAGAAAAGATTAGGGAAAAGAATTTTTCAGGTCAATTTTGAAATGACAAATGTTTGTAAATAATAAAATGAAGTACAGTCAATACATCTTAGAGTATTTTTACTTAATGAGACACCTTTTACTACAGAGTGCCTCATGAAATAATAATTCTGTTCAACTGTTTTCAGCTGCTGTTATCTACAAAATTAATAGCAAAACATATCCAATGCTAGTTTCATGTGTGACTATCTATTAATACCATAAACACACATGGCCCATTATTTACGTCATTCCATAAATTGAGTGTGGCGCTCATTTAATGTCACGAGTCTCACGCATCAACTTTTTTTTCAGGAGGGGGGAGGCATGTGACTATGAGAGTTTTTTAAATATTGCTGCATCATGAAAAAAACCGTTGACCACATTGCAACAAATTTTAAAAATAGAACATTAAACTTCCAGCATCCTGGAATGGACCTAGATAAACACTAGAAAATGAGCATCTATTTGAGATGAATTTCAGCACAGCATAATACTTTACTCTTTTAGAATACTCATAGATTAACTCATTGTAATAAAAAAAAATACTGTATTAAAAAAAAATATACTGTATTAAAAAGTTCTTCGCAAAATACAGATCTGTTTGTATTTTCTACAGTATTTTTCCCCATTACGATGAGTTAATCTATGAGTATTCTAAAAGTAAGTTGATTTATGTTTGTTTGTGTTCTGTTTATACTTTAATGCAGCGTGAGCTCAGTAACTAACTACTTACTCCAACTACAAAACGTTCACTCACCTTAGACTCCTGTATTTTGTTAGATGCAGTGTTTTTCCTAATGCACTTCCAAAATGTCATGCCTGGTTTTCTCAAAGTACTGTTGCTGGAAGTAACTCCTTTTAACTACTCCAGGTCAGGTCAGGATAATCGAGATCAATCTTGCTACTGGTATCACGTAACCCAGTACCACCTGCCACAAGCCCTGCTGCCTTGCAGAGTGTGCTCTTCTTAAGCAAAGGCTAGGAGAAATAAACTCCGACTTAAAATTCCCCTGCCTTGGGGCTCTTGGTTGAGTAAAGGCTAGAGATGGTGTCTCGATAAAAACACTCATCTTGGGCAGATGTTAACTGCATCCAGCTAAACATCCCCTGCCTTGGGGCTCTTGGTTGAGTAAAGGCTAGAGATGGTGTCTCGATAAAAATACTCATCTTGGGCAGATGTTAACTGCATCCTGCTACTGTCTTGTAGAAGGCCTCCTAGGCAAAGACTTTAGGGGTAAGCAGAAAAGTTCTGCTAACCAGCCTCGAACCCCTTCTTCATCTATTAGGCTGGCGTAGATGTAACCTGTGTTACATTGTTTCCTGCCTAGGATGATGAATGCTGGATCTCCTTGACTCTACTCATAGAATTTTGCTTATGCCTCCTTGATAATGGCTATGCACCTCTTCTTGTTATCTCCATATGAGGGTACAGCTCTAAAACTCAGTTTAATGGTTCTGAGGCCGGCTGGTAGTAAGGTTTCCCGAACTCTGTGGTAGCTCTCAGAGAGGCTGATTCCATCAACAGCTGCAAAATATCAGAGTATTAACAGTGCCATGTTGCGCATGGATGGTGTCCCTGTTAATGCTTTTGGTGTGCATTGTCAAGGCCACATAAGGAGCCCTATGTCACGGCTTAGGGTTAATTAACAGGACTGAGACAACTGCATAGCTCATTGATTAGGAGGCTGTGCTCTATCTATGAATGAGTCAAGTTCTCATTAAACCCAAATCATGACCAAAGTAACCAAAAATTTAAAACCTAAAAAACCATCCCCATCACCTAAATATTTTAAAATATCTTTTACAAATATTCGCGGTCTACGAAGCAACTTTCCATCAGTTGAGTCTTACCTCCTGCAAAATTCACCAGACTTGCTTGCACTCAGTGAAACAAATTTAAGTTCTGCAATTCCTTCTTCAGATGTCAGTGTTGATGGGTACTATCCTTTGATTCGTAAAGACTCCAATAGTCACATGCTAGGTTTAGGGGTATACATACGCATTAATTCCCCTATTTGTCGTGAAATCAGGTTCGAATCCTTTGACCATTCTTTTATGTGCTTTCGCCTAGCACCTCTTCACTCTATCACCTTTCTCTTTGTTCTTTATCGTTCTCCTTCTTCCCATGACTGCACTCTTTTAGATGTTATCTCTGATCAAATTGACCATGCCCTCTCTCTTTACCCCTCTGCCAATATTGTTGTTGTTGGTGATTTTAATGCCCATCACACTGAATGGCTTGGCTCTAACACCACCGATCCTGCTGGTACTAAAGCCTTTAACTTCTGCGTTTCTCAATCTCTTACTCAGATAGTTAACTTTGTGACTCGTTTTCCTGACAACCCTAATCATTTACCTTCACTCCTTGACTTATGTCTTGTCTCTGACCCTAGCTTATGTTCAGTTTCTCCCTTTTCTCCCTTAGGTGGTTCTGACCATGCAATGATCTCTATAAATCTTTCTTCTTGTACTTCTTTTTTGGGCTCACCTTATCATCGCACCACCTACTACTACCCTAAAGCTGACTGGGATTCCTTTCGTGATTTTCTTCGTGATGGTCCTTGGGCTGATGTTTTTTCTCTCTCAGCTGACAAATGCGCCTCCTACATTACCTCCTGGATTCAGGCTGGAATGGAAGCTTTTATTCCTTCGCGTCGGTTTCAAGTCAAGCCTCATTCTACTCCATGGTTTTCTCCTTCTTGTGCGGCTGCTATATCCAATCGTAATCATTTTTTTCATCTTTTTCAAAAGAACAACTCTCTTGAGAACAAACGGCTATTTATTGTTGCAAGAAATCGGTGTAAAAAGGTGCTTTCTGATGCTAAACTCCATTATTCTCAGTTCACTAAATCTCGCATCTTATCGCAGAAGTTAGGCTCTAAAGACTTTTGGAAAATCTTCAACAGCATTGTTAACAAGGGTAGATCTAACATTCCATCTCTCATTCATGGGACTGATCTTGTTACCTCTCCCAGGGATAAGGCAGAACTGTTTGCAAAGAACTTTTCTTCTAATTCCACTCTTGAATCTTATGGACATTCTCTTCCTTCCATTCCAGTCAAACAGGTTGACCCATTGTTAGACATTCAAATCACTCCGGCTTCTGTTGCTAAAGTCATATCTCAATTAAACTCGTCTACAGCTTGTGGTCCAGACAACATTCCTGTCACAGTCTTGCAGAATTGTTCTCCAGAACTTTCTTCGGTTCTCTCTAAACTATTTAACAAGTGTTTGACTGAGTCTTGTTTTCCTGCTTGTTGGAAAATGGCATCTGTAGTTCCAATATTCAAAAACTCTGGAGAAAATTCTGACCCCTCCAATTATCGTCCGATCAGTCTTCTTTCTGTTATTAGCAAGGTCTTTGAGTCTTTGATCAACAAATTCCTCACATCTCATCTTGAGTCAAATAAACTGCTGTCAGACAATCAATACGGTTTTCGATCCTCTCGCTCTACGGCCGACTTGCTAACTGCTGTAACTGAAAGATTTTATCGTGCATTAGATGGAGGCGGTGAGGCTAGGGCTATTGCTCTCGACATATCTAAAGCTTTCGACAAAGTTTGGCATGCTGGTCTTCTCCATAAGCTTGCTTCATATGGTGTTTCTGGGAAAGTTTTTGAGATTATCAAATCATTTCTTTCTAACCGGTTTATTAAAGTCATCCTTGAAGGCCAACACTCTTCTTTATTTCCAGTAACTTCTGGGGTTCCCCAAGGTTCCATCCTGGGCCCTGTTTTGTTTCTTATCTACATAAACGATCTTCCTGACAACCTTTCATCTAAAGTAGCTCTTTTTGCTGATGACTCAACTTTATACTCCTGTCTTGACAAAAAGTCTTCTCTTTTCGATCGCCTAGAACAAGCAGCTGGTCTTGAATCTGATCTCACTTCAGTAATAGATTGGGGTTCACAGTGGCTTGTGAATTTCAACTCTAAAAAAACCCAATTGCTTACTGCAAACAACTACCGTAATATGGTCAACATTCCTATATTAATGAATGGCAATCCTCTTACTGAGTCGCCCTCTTTACGTCTTCTTGGATTATTGCTTACTACTGACCTTTCATGGAAACCATATATACAATCGATTGCTAAATTAGCTTCTGCTAAGGTTGCTTCTCTTTATCGTGCTCGCCATTTCCTTACTTCTGATTCCATTCTCTACCTCTACAAATCTCTTATTCGTCCCTGTATGGAATACTGTTGTCATATTTGGGCTGGTTCTTCTAACGATTCACTTTCTCTTCTTGACAAGGTCCAAAAACGCATTGTAAATGTTGTTGGACCTGGACTATCTGCTAAGCTTGAACCTCTTTCCCATCGTCGTAAAGTTGCATCTCTTTCTCTTTTCTACAGATACTATCATGGTCACTGCTCAAAGGAGTTATCATCTCTAGTTCCATCAACTAAAATTCATTCTCGTTTTACTCGTCATTCAGCTAAGTCTCATTCGTTTACTGTATCTGTCCCTGCATGCTCTAAAAACTTTTATTCATCTAGTTTTTTTCCCCGCACTTCAATCCTTTGGAACTCTCTCCCATCTTCATGTTTTCCTGACTCATACAACCTTCAACTTTTCAAGTCTTCTGTCAACCGTTTCCTTGCTCTATAACTCTGTTCTTTTTTTTTCCTAGTAACTCCCAACTTAATAGTGGTTGCTTGCAGCCTTGTTGGGAGTGAATGCAAATAAAAAAAAAAAAAAAAAAAAAAAAAGAGTAACAAATGAATAGAGCTGTAACAGCTCAGTTCATTCGTAAACATACATAGTAAGCTTAAAACAAATAAACCCCCTCACCCATTCCCCCCCCCCCCCCATCAGTTAGCCGGGAAATGTAGACCCTTTCGACAAGTTAGTCGACAAATGTTGTTATGACAATCGGCAAATTTAAAAAAACGAGGACTTATTTTTTTTAAGTAGGCAAAAGTTGTAATGACACCCCCTCCCTCCACGTGACAATTAATAACTATAAACCAATTTCCGTACTTTCCTCTTTTTTCAAAATACTAAAGCATATTATGCACAACAGACTACAATTATTTTGAAAAAAAATTAACATTCTTCATCATAAACAAATTGTTTTTTTTATGTGAGCATAAATTATAAAAAGGATAAGGGGAAGAGTTAGTTTTACATTTATACATAAACCAAAGAATATTATAGACATTAAGGTATTATACATTAAGAATATTCATTTTAAGTAAAAGAGGTCTGGCATGAGTAAAATGGACATTAAGGTTTTTGTGTGAGGTTTTTATCAATGTAGGTTCATCACCCAAGAAATTGGTAACTTTTTATAAAGGTATATCCGAAATAGATTTTTTTTTTAAATCACGAGGTAAGTGGATTCATTTAGTTTTTTCGATATTTATTTATAGTTTGTTTGACTTAAACCAGTTAGAAATTTTAATGAGTTCACTATTCATTTTGTTAAATAATGTTGGTAAGTTATTGTCAGTTAGAAAAAGATTTGTGTCATCGGCAAGCATAATTGTTGTTACATTTAATGCTTTATAGAGATCATTAATATAAATTAAAAAAAGCAAAAGCAAGCAAGTAGATTAGTTTTCAGCGCAGATAGGTACAAAAGTGTCAATTTTACTCAAGTAAATAAATGCTCTAAACTTATCCGAACTAAATATCTACTGTAACTTGTTATTTATGTTTAAACTTTAAAATCAAATAAATTCTAGATAATTTTATAAAAATTTCTCTCTAATTAATCATAAATACGAAACAAGACACTTAATAAATAATTACTACATTCCACTTACAACACTAAAAAAATCTTACTTCTCAAATACATGTGAGGAACTACGCTGATGGTTCTCGGTTCTTGACAAAAATATGAAAAAAAAGTCTTTTAATATATTTAAAAGAACTATAAAAAAACATTTACAATACATACACTTTTCATTTTATTTTTTATAAATTTTATTTTTATCAAATTAACGTTTATCCAATGTATATAATCCTACGTTAATCTATACATATTTGATTAACGTTTGGTTATAAACATTGAGTCAACATTAATCTATATGCATTGGATAAATGTTTTATTTTCATCAGCCGACGTTCGCAATGTATTCACATACGTTGACCCAACGTAAGTGTGCTAGCTGGGTCAACGTCAAATCATCCCCCCCAAAAAAAAACATTTTTAATTTTTTCAATTTGGGCGTATATATTTATAGCAAAATAATAAATATAGCAATAAACACAAGGGATTGCAAATTTTAGAACTTTTTGTTATCCCAGGATATCGGGAATTATTCGGGATTCCGGGAAATTCCCAGAAACGTACATTTAAAACTAATTTTACAAAAATTTGTTTATTTTTGTGATTTAAAGTGACCTTTTAGAAAAATTAGTGCATCCAAATGACTGCCTGATAATCTAGTTCTAAATTTTGTAAAAAATAAACCTATAGAACTAAACACTTTTTCAGCTTTAACACTGGATAGTTGAATAGTTTAAAGTTCAGTATAAAGCATATTTAAATAATGTGATTTTTTGTTAGTCGCTTCAAACAAATTGAATTCTTGACGTATTGTTGATTTATTGCTATTAACTACAAATTTATTATTTTTTTCATTAACTTTTCTAATCATTCAGCCACATTATCATTAATTTTAACTCCTTATTTTGGTATATTTTCAAATATGAGTAAAAGTCTTTCAACGTTGTATTTTACGTTCGCAAAACGTTGTATTTTACGCTGGCGAAACGTTGTATTTTAAGTTGATTCAACATTATATTTAACTTTTATCGGAATTAAACTTATTTGCTTTATATTTAGTTATCATTAATTTCATCTCATGATTTTGGTATTCGTTCAAATATGTGGAAAAGTCTCTCAACAGCTATATTTTTATCATCTTTGTTTTAGATGGTATACAAAATAAGTTATTTTACATATCACTTTTTAAAGACTGTGGGTTTTCTAAAAACCTGAATAAACCAAGAAAATCTCTTTTCCTTCTTTGGCAACTTTTCAACTAGAACGTTCTTAAGATTATTTCTATTGAGTTCTTTAATTTTAATTTTTAATGTACCATCAGGTGTAATTTTGCTTCACTTCTACAAATTATTTCTGAACCTAAAACAATTGGCTCAAGACTTTTTTTTGTTTGTTTGTTCTTTATTACATTTTAAACAACATTTCGTTATAAAATTAAATGACAATTTAAAGTTTACAAAAATAGAACGACAAATAAAATATAAAAACGCGAGGACTCGTAGAAGACCGTTAGGTGTTGTCGTCCAGAACTGTTAAATATTTTTGCTAAGTTTTCAACAACTTCCAGCTTATCATTAAACACAAGGCCGGCGCGATAGGGGGGTGTGACACCCCCCCCCCCATCAAGGATTTTTAGTCGGCAAATTTGACCCTTAGTCGGCAAATTTTATCCTTTTCGACTAGTTAGTCGGCAAATGTCAACTCTTTCGATATAGGTTAGTCGGTAATTTAGACAGTTAGTCGGCAAATGTCGTCATGGCAGTCGACAAAATTTCAATAACGAGGACCTTTTTTTTTTTTTTTTTTTTTTAATCGACAAAAGTTGTAATGGCACCCTTCTCCCTCTCCCCCCCCCCCCCCCCCCCCACGTAACACCTACTCGCGCCGGCCCTGATCAGACAACATGAGTTATTCTAAACTTAAATCCAGAAGAGATTTACAAAATATTTTTTTAACTTTGATAAATCTTTGTATAATGGCAAGCATTGAATTCCAACGAGTTTTTGAATCAAAAGTAAATACTAACTCTTGTCCAAATTCACTTTTAGAATAACGTTTCAAAGTATCCATTTTTAAGGGAGATTTTTAAGTTTTAACAATTTTACAAACTTTAACCAGGATCTTATAAAATTTAGAAACAAGATCAGGAGCTTGGTAACTAATATCATTTTCATCCTCATTATTATTTTCATCATCAAAAGCATCAAAATCATTTTCAATATCTTCTTCATTAAAAATCTGATTACTTTCATCTTTTTATAAGTTACATCAACTAGAAATGTATTGCATGGGTAAAACAAAGTTGATATTCAGCAGGAGCAATATTTCCTAATTTTTCCATAATGGAGGCACTATCTGTTGTTATGCAAACTACATAACTATAAAGACTAACATTAAACATGTCTCTAATTTATTCTCTCTAATTCAAGATTTATAAAACCACTATTGAAGTGAAAATTTATTTTCATAAACCTTCTGCCATGTTTTGAATATTCATCCATTAGATAGTTTTAAGTTTACATAAGTTAGATATTTAGATTATACACTTTAGTTTCTTATAAAAAAAGTACTGCGACTCTTTCTCGCCTTTAACACATTTGCAGTGGCTGCCAAGAGTTTTGTGTCAAACACGCTCGAAAGGGCACAACTAAAACTACTACTATTAAGTTTAGCATTATTATATAGATTCCTCCATGTGTTAGCTAGGAATGGAAAGAATGTTGATACTGATTTGCTATAACCATAAAATGGTAAACAATTATATCTGGTTTCTCTCTGTTCATTTTGTGCTCGTAATCTTTTTTGTGTATAAAATAAAAGATAATATGGGAAAGCAGTTCTATTTTTAGGTTGTTGCTGGTAGAAAAAAAAATAGGTTAAAGATAGAAACTCAAACTGAAGTAACAGTTTACAGAAAAGATAAAAGAGTTTAAGAGAATCAAATATCAGATATTGATGTAGAAACAATAATAAACAAGGACACGTGTTATTAAAGATTGTCAGGTTTCCTTTAATTAGGGTGACACAATAGACATATGATTTTGACGACAAAGTTAAAAAAGGAAAAGAAAACTATTCGAGAGTGTTACTTCCAGAAAATGAAAAGAAAAGTTTGTTTTATTAAGTAAAAAAACATAAACAATATTTTGCAATTATTTTGGATGTCTTAAAAATCTCAAAGTATTTTAATAAAAAATAAAAAATGGCGGAAGAAAGATTTTAAAATTACCAGCTAATGCAAAAACAGCCTTTAAAAATGTAAGTTAGTTTATTCTTTACACTTATGACATTATGTAGATGTTAAATACTCTACTTTGTTATTCAAATTATTTAGACTTGGGAAAATCATTACCCTGAAATTTGCTTTTTATTCTTGAACTTCTTATTGTTTTTATTTTATTGATTTAATTTAGTTTTTTTATTTTGTATATTTAAATAGTTGATTAATTGAAAACGAAACACCATAAAAATCCAAACAAAAACACAATATTCAAACGAAAATACCATTTCCAAACGAAAACACCATATCCAATTAAGAGTTTATAAAACAATTATACAGTTTTTGATTACGGTTTCATAATGTTTTAATTTCATAGTGTAGATGGTTCATTTATGCTCGATAGACGTTTTTTAACTTTTTTTGCGAAAAAGAGAGTATTACTGTTAACCCTTTTTGTTTTTTTATATGATGAGTCAATGTTTACTGTGGCTTTGAGAGTTATATTTTTAAATAGTAAAATGTGATATCTTTATATTAATATTTTCATTGTGCCAGGTTATTTTGATGACCCAATGCATATGTAAAAATTTAGTGAATAAAAAAATAAAACTAGAACTGGCTTTAAGTATTTAGAAATATTTTAATAAAAAAAAATTGATGAACAAGATATACTTTAACTTTACAAAATACAACAACCCTTACAAAAGATCAACGTACCTCATGCCATTGGGTTCTATGATGTTATATTTTGGGCGCCTGGTTATTAAACGAGTGAAATTAATTAATCTAATCATGCTATACCTAAATGTTATTAATAATTTAGTTAAAAGGTGTTCGTGTACATTATATAGAATTTTAAAAAAATATAAAAATTATTTTAAAACATACTATTAAAACCTAATACTTACCAGTGTACTAAGCTTTAAAAAAAAATTATATTAAAAGAATTACTTCAATTGTATGTATGAAAGTAAACCATTATTTATGTTCTAAGTTAAACAAATATTTGTAATTTATACTATAAAAGACTATAAAAACACATTATTTTAAGTTCAGAAAGACTGTACGAGGTTTTTACAATATGTGTATTAAGGCTAAAATTTATAACATATCTCTTTTATTTTATCATCATTTGTGAAAGTCAAGTCGTGAAGCAGCTTTTGCTTTACATTGTTTTTTATTCTTAAGCAAGTAGTTCTCATCTCTTTCTTCTTTTTTATTCTTTTGAAATGTCTATCTATTGTTGATTTGATTTGTTGAGAATTTTATTCGACAAATTTATTTCTGCTTGGAGTCAAGGTACTCTTTTTTAGTTAACCTACTTTTAGCATTACTTTTTCTTGCAAATACTTTTGTGTAAGGTATCAAAAATTCAAGTAAGATTAATGAGGCAACGCTTGCAGCCACTTTGTTTAAAAAACTTATTTAACAGGTACTTCAGTCATTTGAAGTTCCATGCCATCAACAAATGGTGCTGCTACTTTTAAGCTCTAGATTACTAAAAAGAATAATTTTAACTGTATTTAAAGCAGCTCGAGAAGATAACAGATGTTCTAGTATCTATTTCAAAAGCTCTTTAGTCATATCTCTAAAAGCGTCAGAAAAAAAATTTCATTTTTATCTAAAGTCTTTTTCTATATTTTCTTAATGTTTTGACATTCATCTAGTAAAATACCTAAAAATGTAATGGGTTAGGGCTGTTCATAAATAACATTAAAGGGGTGAGGTGGTGGGTTAGAATTTTGTGACAAAAGGAAGAGAGGGATATATATTAATGAAATAAAATAACTATAGGAAGGTGTTGGCCTTTTTTTAGTTTTAAATTCAAAAATGTGGTTGACAACATTTGGTCAAAAACTCTAAAATATTTTTCAAACATTGAACTCCAATATCTTGAAAATAAATTTAAAAAAAAAATTATTTTAGTCTTCTAATATTAAAAGCAACAGGGCTCAATAATGAGTTAAAATACTTTAGCTCACTAATGAGTTCTGGCTGATTCTTACTGATGCAACCTAATGATATATTATATAAACCAGATGTCTAACTTTGGTCCAAAAAGTGAATCCGCTTTTGCCGATTTTACAAATGGCGGATTAAATTTGTAAACAAATATGGTTTAACTTTTTTTTTCTTAAACCAAGTAAATACATTTAATTATAAATTCTATTTATGTAAAAGTGTTTAGAGAAAATTAGAATACAAGTAAAATAATAAGGGAGGATGGATAGGAGTGAGCCAAGGGTAGGAGTGATCCTACAGATAAAACGGTAAATAAAAAAGACTCAAAGCTTTCACCAAGTAGTTACATACAAACAGTTGTTAACACAATACAATTTTTTTACCGCTTCTTGGTGCGGGTATCTGTGTTTACGCTGTCATCCACTCTTTTCTGTGTAAAAGTAAATTATTTGTATTTTTGAAACTTCTTCAACGAGCATACCGACTGTTTTAAAACATTAGATAGTGGTTAAAATTTACTAATAAACAATGTAGTTTTTAGAACAATGTATTTTACATGCATAAACCACATACTTATTGAACTTTTAATGTTTTAATCCAGTTGTACAGCTTGGCGAGGAATGAGCCATTCCTTCACGGGTAGGAGTGAACCGCGGCTTACTAATACTTCATATTAAAAAAGTTTTGACTTTAGCGTTTAAGTTTGACTTTTATATCTTAGTATATTATTAGAAAACTTGTGTACAACATTACATTTACTTTTACCATATGTTACAACGCCTCGAGTCTATAAAAGAACAACTTCGAAAGAAAAAACTTCCAGTAAGTATATGAAAGATCCATTACATTTAATCCAAAAAGGAAAATTATTTAAGAAATTGCAATAATTTTAAAAATATTGCTACCTCGGCTTACCTTTTCTGGAGCAAGAAAAAAATGCAGCATTGCCATTACAAATTTGAGGTTGTGTTTAACTATATCAGTATTTGCTAAATATTTTTTTTATTGCAAATATTTTTTATGCTAATATACTACATTCATTTCATATTTATACTTTTATTATATCTTAATATTTGAAAATTATCATTTGTCATGACAATTTTTTGTTTTGCTGTCAAAATTAGTTGTTACTGAAAACACTTTATCAGGTAGTTTATTCATTAAATGAGTTTAAAATTGTGTTAAATTTATTGCTACTTATGCTACTTTATAACTTAATTATGTTATGCTTAATTATAAAGTATTTGTTATTTACTTAATTTTCAATAAATTAGTTAAAGAAAATATCTAATTTTAGTTTTCTGGTAATCAAAGATAATGGCTCACTTCTACCGTTTGCTTGGTTCACTCCTTCTCATGCATGGGTAGGAGTGAACCAGTAGCAACACCTGCGTTATTGGCCAAGTTATTAAAAATCTGATGATATTTTGATATTTCATGTATTACTATTAGAAACCTAATACATTAGGCTATCTTACAGGGCCGGTGCGAGTAGGTGTCACGTGGGGGGGGGGGGGGGGTTGCCATTACACATTTGCCGACTGCCATGACGACATTTGCCGACTGTCTAACCTATATCGAAAGGGTACACATTTGCCGACTAACTAGTTTAAAAGGGTCCAATTTGCCGACTAAGGGTCCAGTTTGCCGACTAAAAACCATTGATGGGGGGGGGGGGGGTGTCGCGCCGCCCTTGCTATCTTAGGCTCCTTATCCTATATTTTTTCCATTTTTGGTTTCCTTGATATAATCGATTTAAAAAAGTGGCTCACTCCTACCCATCCTCCCTTAATTAATTTCTAAATTCATTTCCGATTAGAAAGGAATAAAAGTTTTGAATAGAAAAGCGAAACGAGGAACGCTTTTAAAGCATTTTTATGAATTATAATATTTTTTTATAAACATAGGCTCATAAAAAATCTTTAATATTGTAAAATTATAAAAACGTAATTTTGAATTTTGAATTTATTGGAAACTTTGAACTTGCAATTTTAACTATTCCAGACACCGGCTTCAGTTTTTGCCCTTTTTACAAATGCCGGACTACATTTATAAACAAAAAAAAAAAGCGGCTTCATTTTTCGTACATTAACTTTACTATTTTATCATTTTTAGTTTTGAACGAATAAACAATAATCAGGTGAAACACCCATCGAAAAGTATGTACTTTTTTTTATTTTCAAGTTAAAAAAATGCTGTTAGCTACATTTGGTCAATATTTCTAAAATATTAGTAAATTTGAAATCCAATAACTAAAAAATCGATGAAAATTTTTTGAAAAACAGTTGGAATATAGCTTTTAATATAAATAGTAACATTAAATTTTAAAAAATTTCAATTTTAGAGGAGGTCTCAATTAAAAATCTTTTGCTGATTCTTACAGAAAATTGTGTGTTGAATTTTAGAATTTTTACATAATAACTAAGGCACCGTAAATAAAAATAAATTAGGTAAATAAGAAAAAAATTCTAATGATTCTTCGGTTTTTAAAAATTTATTTAAAAAAAGAAAAAAAAAATTTAAATCTGTTTTCACGTTGGTGTGACTTTCTTTCTTGTGATATGTTAAAAAAAAATCCAATCTGTTGTTAGTCAGGTAAAACGCAAAAAACTTGCAATTGAAAGTTAAATCTTTTAGTTTACAAATTTTTTTTATGTTTTTGTATTTCTTTTATCTAGTCTATCTAAAATCTTGAACAAAAATATTAGTAATGTTTATAAAACCATCTAAAACCATTAAATTTATTTTTATAAAATCATATTTCAATTTGTTTTTGTAGACCTACATTGTTGTAAGAACGAAATTCAAACAAACTTAAACAAGGAACTATCATCTAATTCTTGTATAGGCTAGTTCACTTTATTTACAAACCGACGCTGATTAACATCATAAACTTGAAACATTACAAATCCGACACTGAATCACATTATAAATTTATAATGACATTAAAGGGCATAACAAATGAATAAAAATTAAAAACACTTTACAATAATGAATGAATTTATAAAACAACGTTGAGCAATAGATTTTGAAAATTGAATAAAAAAAGCTTTTTCAAATAAGTCTAGAAGTTTAAAAACTACAATTTTAAACAGTTAATTTTAGTTTCAAATTACATTTCTCCCTCGTTTTAGTTATCAAGTACAACAAATCATATTGAAAATCAAAAGGAAAAAAAAAGAAAAATTTAATCTAAAAATATAAAATTGACTCCTAATCGATTAAAGTAAGACCAAGTAAAAAGGACCAAACTATTGATCAACTCTAAAAGCATAACGAACTATCTATATTTACAAAAAGTACTTTTGCAGTAACTTAATACAATTCTCATTATGTGCTATTGTTATCGTTTGCTATGAACACTCTAAAATGCAATGAAAACGGCGCAATAAATAATCTAATTCTCTCAACACTCGATAACATTTTTTTCTCTATAACATTTTATTCTAAAACTTAATGTTTTAAGTATAAACGATGATGTTTTGTTCCATAGTTTTATTCAGAGATTGATCATCTACGGCTCGGCATATTTTAATATTTTTGGTACATCTCTTGACCCTTGCAAAAATAATGGGTTGTTCGTCTTCTCTCGATAGTGAGATTGTTGTTTCGTATTTGCTTAATCGAAAACAACCAACACATCGGTTTTTTATGATTTTGTTACCTTCTAACTTCAGGTACTTTGTTTTCAGCATCTGCAAGTAGTTCTTCATTCAAAATGTAAAACTGCTGCGGTAAAAAGACTCAATTTGTTAAATTTGAGGGTCGACTATGGAGAAAGATAGCTTAATCTTCGGTACTCCCCAAATGTAAAATGTAAACACAGACAGTGTGTAAAAAAAACAGCTTTCCGTCTCGATACTGTTGAATTCGTCATTAACAGCTGACAAATTGACCGGCTTTTTACTTTCTCAAAATTGCAGGTTTTATTGAAAATTGAGAAAAGGAAGCGAATGATTTTCTGATCAGGAAAATGCTTGTATCGCTTTTTAAATTGTCTAGGACAACGTCTTTCGACCTTCTAATTACAATGACTGTTTTTTTTTAAAGTATCCAACGTTTCCCTATTACATTCAAACTAACCAATGAATACATCACATGATGAATAAAAGGATCACATGAATGAATCAAAAGCTATGCAGATATTAATTTTTCATGAAACGTTTAAAAGACCAACCAATCATAAGCGTTACAAAAAATGCTATCCAATCATAAAATAAGTTTATTTCAAGTTATCCAATCAAGAGTGTCGTGAATTTTATTTAAAGCGTTTATATTTAATGTTATCTAAAGTGTCACTCAGTAAGATCAGCTCGGTTTACTATTGAGCAATCAAAATGGAACATTTTAATTTTAATAATTTATTAAGACTTCTTTCACAACCCACGTCTCTTTCATTTTTAATTTATACGTTAGTCATTATAGCGAGTATCGTATTATTCCCGAAACACGAGCAATAAAAGTTTTGAATAAATTATATTCCATAAGAAAAAAAGTAACATAATCTTTAATTTGCTATTGATCGTTTCTGGTTTAGTCAACAGGTAAAATAAGGTGTCGTGTTTTCTCAAGCGTAAAATGGAGATATTGTTAATAAATATTTGACTGAATTTATATAAGTTTTTTAAAAAATTCTTTTTTATTCAAAACTTTATTTATTTTCTTTTTCATGAATTAAAGCTTTAATACAAAAAAATGAGCTTTTTTAAAAGGATTTAAAAAAAAAATTATTTGGTAAATATTTCCAATTATTATTAAACAAAAAAAAAAAAAAAAAAAAAAATTGTATATTGAATATATGAAAGTTAATTCCTTATTTAATTAATAATAATAATAATGAAACCTATTTTAATGAAGAGAGAAAACATTTTTATCTCATTGTGAAAAAGAGCTCCAATCAAAAAACAAATTACACTGGCCCATTGGTGTCTGCACTTTTTAGTGCTATTTCAATCCTAATTTTAATCAATTTTACTTGTTTCAATTAAATTTTTATTTTTTTTTATTTTTAACATAAAGTAGTCAATTGGCACAGTGAGAATTAAAGAAGTTTTAACAGCGTGTTCTCCACATTTGAATGTTTATTGTGTTGTTGCATGGCACCTTCAAAATAAACAACTTCATAGGTTTCATCAATTATAAAATTATTTTTAGGTGCTACGCAACTGCGTACAAATTTTTATTAAAAGCTTTTACTCAGCTTTTGTGAGAAAATTTTTTTTCTTATCTTTAGTCTTATCAAATGTTTTCAAATCATTAAAGTATAACTGCATAATATATATTGTAAAATTTATACTTTTGCATTTTAAGTCAAGATTTTAGTATAACGAAAAATTCCCATACACGGCTAGATAATTTATTGCTAAATAATAATTATATAAATCCCAGCAGGCACACAACGTTGCTTTAACGTTGTATTAACGTTCTAAAGTTAATACAACGTTGTGTGCCAGCAGGGATATTCCTTATTTAGTTAAAATGATTGAATACGTAGTACAAATATATATAAACTTTCAGAAGAGTTGTGCATTATACTTAAATCTACGATTTAAGTATAATGCACAACTTTTGTTAATTTTGTTACCTGAGCAATTAGGCTTTTACGGTTGGTTCTAGGTTTCAAAAATCTACACACTCCAAACTATCTTTAATAGGGCATCCGTAAAGTACCAAATCAGGTATAAGGAAAGAATTACGAGTACGTATTCTGTTTTCTTTTTAAAAACTTTTTTCCTAAAACTTGATTTTTTATCTTTCAATGTACAAATTACTTTTAGCAAAAATTAATCAAGACATTCGAACTTGATTTTTTGTTCGAAATCTTTTAAAAATTACACAATATAACTAAATTTACATAAACACGAGGTCATGCTTGTTTCTAATTTATTTTTAAAAATTTTTAAGTAAATCAGAAACAAGCATGACCAGGTTGTTTTTTTTTTTTTGCTGCATGCGTACATTTTTATTATTTTTAGTTATTTAGGAGCTTCAAAAAGTTTTAACGGTGTTATCACAGTGGAATAGCATTTTACCAAGAAATTCATGCCTCCTTATGAATGCCTAATCGAAATCTAACGTGAAAATAATATTTGAACTTTTTCAAAGTAGTGTTAGGGTTTACTTGTTGAAACCTGTCAGATTAATCAAAAATTATGTAAATTTTTTAATTTTTCCGTTGAAATAATTTTGATTAATTTATTACAGATTACGTATCTAATCAGAAAGCCTACGTAATTCAAAAAAAGAAAATCAAAACTAAATAACAGTATAGTGTGTAAAAGTTATTAAAATGAATATAAAGTGAAATCAATTCCATTACTAAAAAAATGGTAAACATCGCATTCGAAAAATGCTTGCTGCATTTTTGCTGCATTTTAAAGAAAAACTTAAATGAAACTTAACCGAAGTAGAAAAACAAAAGATAACACAGAAAATAAAAAATATCAAATAATAATACAAAAGTTTGGATCTTCAGAGAATCAAGGAAAGTAAAGTATACATCATCGAGTCAAAAACAAAAAGATAAAGTAATTGTTGTTGAAAGGTTTCCAAGAGGTGATTACATTAATGTGATTACATTAATGTTAGGAAAGTAATTATTTATTAAATATAAGCTGTGTTTGACGTTAATAGGTGTCCCAAGAAAAACGGTCTTGTCACTGAGCACCGCAAAAAACCATTAACTAGGAAAAACATCCTTCCTTACCAATGATGCGAAACATGCTTAGAGCACGCTTCGAGCCCTGGACCTCTTGAATCTAAATTACACTAATCACTGCGCCTCGGTTGCTTAACAGTTTAGTAAGTATAGTTATCTCTGAAAAACATGAATAAACTGAAACAAGAAAATCTTCTTTACACAAGAAGTGTTAAATTTTAATCCAATCGCTTTACAATATGTATTAAATATAGGCAATACAATATATATTAAAATATATATAAGAAAATATATATATATATATATATATATATATATATATATATATATATATATATATATATATATATATATATATATATATATATATATATTCACATGTGTATTCTCTGTTTTGATGCGACCCCAATAAACACATGAACAACGTTTAGCCAAAACTTTCAACTTTGGTCAATTATGTATTCAGATAGAAATCCAAAATAACGTTTAGAACAAACCTCTATTGACGTGTATTATTGGATTATTAAACGTAGAAAAATTATGTAGTTTTAATCTTTTTAAATCTATATAAAACCTTTAGATTAAATTTTATTTAACGCATATAAAAAGGTTTAATTAAACATCTTAAATTAATCTTGTTATTATTTTAATCGTGTTATCTATTTTAATTGCTCAGAAATAGTCTTACTTAACGAATGCTAAGCCGTGGTTAGGCTCTGGTCTGTTATATTGAAAAAATTGTAAAAGTTAAATAAAAATGCTTTTGCAAATTTAAGGAGCTTTTTTTTTGGTAATATCTAAAGGAAAGTTTTTTAAGACATTGTGGCCCTAATAGCTGGCATTGAAGGAGGAGGTAGGGGTGGGAGAAGGGCCTCCGACCAACTAGCCATTAATTATTTAGAGTAAAAAGGTACAACAAGATTATTTGTTTTAATGTCTATTAATTTCTATAGAAATTGCTATAAACCTTTTTATTCTATAGAAAAAAAAGGAGAAAAAAAAAGTAAGTTCTTTAGGAATTTTTCAGAAGTTAAGAGACATTCTTTAGAAATTCTACAGAATTTCTATAGAGCATAAGTTTCAAAAGCTTATATAAATTCTATAGAACTTTTTTTCCTAGGGCAATATTGTTTCAACAATGTGTTTTTGAAATTAAAAGGATAAAAAAAAATTATATTCAAATTTAAAAAAAACCATTCAAACAAAATCATATCATATTGATTCTGGACGATTCTGTGTTAAAGATGTACAAACTTCTTACAAGTTTTTTTTCTTCTGAAAATCAATGACAAGTGCGTAGAAAATGAAACAAAAGCAAGGAAGATTGAAATGTATTTTTTTCGAAAACAAAATTAACATTTGTATTGATATGTCAAAACCATGGGGTGACACGAGTAATAAGTAAGCTCTTATCTAAAGTTTTAGATTTAAATTTGGATTTGTAGAGTAAAAGGTCTTTGTTAAATATATATATATATATATATATATATATATATATATATATATATATATATATATATATATATATTTATATATATATATATATATATATATATAATATATATATATATATATATATATATATATATAAATATATATATATATAAATATATATATATATATATATATATAATATATATATATATATATATAAATATATATATATATAAATATATATGTATATATAAATATATATATATATATATATATATATATATATATATATATATATATATATATATATATATATATTCATATATATATATAAATATAAATATATATATATATATATATATATATATATATATATATATATATATATATATATATATATATATATATATATATATATATAAATATATATATATATATATATATATATTAATAGCTACTACTTGTTAACAACATCTAGGTTTAATTATATGGAAAAAAAACAATGAGTACTTTAATCATGATCTTAATCAAAAGTTTGAGCTCGAAAAGATAGTTGTCAACACAATCATTTTGATGTATTTACGCAATGAATACTTTAGATTCAATTCTTTCAAGTTAAAGATTACAGAAGTAAAACATTCAAAGTATTCAATTAAAATGATTAATTTTAAATACAAATATTAATAATAAAAAATCTTATAATGATTGAGATAGTGAAAATGATTAGGATGATTTTAAAATGTTGAGATGCATGAAACAAATGAAAATAAAAATGAAAATGAAGATGAATAAGATGATATTATAATGAAGTTATAATAAAAATAAAACTTGGAAACAAATCAAAAAATTGCTCATATTTTGTTCAATAATACAATTTTTTTTTCTTTTTGCTGAAAATTTCAAAACCTCATTCTCCAAATATATAAAATTTAATGAAATACTTCATAAATTTGAATAATTTATGAAGTATTTCATTAAATAATAATAAATATATAGCTCATTCTCCAAATATATAAAAGTAACAAAAAAAAGTTCACAAAAATAATAATAAAAATTGTTTCCATTTTAAATATAAAAATAGTAAACTTTTTTTTTTTTTTAACAATATTTTCTGGTATAATGTCACATTACATATGAGAACTCGGAAACAAGAAGAGGATAGTAAGAACCTGTCACCGAGAACCTTTTAACAATACAATAATAAACCAACTATTTCAAAAAATATAAAATGAAAAGTAAATACCGTTTAAGAAAACATAGATACAAATAAAATAAGGTATCTCAATTATAAAACACCGTTTAACAAAACAATAAAAAATAAAATTATTAAATTACATTTAGATAACACTTAGATCATATTTGTTTTTGAGGTTTATTGCACATAAATTTTGAAAAGACATAGCAGTTAAGTTCCATTTTACATTTGAATATAAAGCAAATTTGAATATAAAGCAAAGAACGTTAAAACATTTAGTTGGTATAAACTAAAAATATTCATTTCAAATAAAAGGTTTTCGAATAATATGGTTTTGCATGAGTAAAACGATCTTTGAAGTTATATATTTAAGAATTCATGTCTATGATAGTATAGTATTGTATAGAGTTTCCTGATGCAGCACATCTTCGTAGGTAATTTAAAAATAGCGAACATTTATGATTTTTCAAAAGTCTATAAATTTATTAGGAATTGTTGTAAATATTTTTAAATTATTGATCGCTAAAATAAACTAAACTAAACTATGATATTTAATATGTCATTATAATATCTTGATAACGCCTTGGTATTACCTATACACGAATATTAAAAAAGATTTTATAAGTTAGGTGTTCTAGAGAATTATTTATTCTAAATCGCAGAAAAATGTTGCACAATCGTTAAAAATAAAAAATAAAATGTCACAGGTATGATGAAAAGTTATACAACCTTTTATACGTTATTAAATTTCTGAAAATGTTTAGTTTAATTAGAATCGTGATTTTGAGGTAATCAGCTTTTTCCACCCCTAAATTTGTTTAATTAGGCATAAATTTGCGCATAACTTTTGTAGTTAACGTCAGATGTAATACAAATGCTCTCCCTAAAAAGCAAACAAATGTTGCGTAGCCCATCCCATTTTGACCCTCATGAACAAATTTTAATACTCGGAGTGTCATAAAATATTCCCAAGGTTTTGTTTTCTTAATGAAATTTTTTAATTTTTTTATTTTGGATGACTATTAATATTTGCGCCACTCTTCTAATGTTTAAAATTTTTACATTTTTTGAGTTTTTAAGGGCATTTTCAAACAATCGGCGCGAATAAAAATTTACAAATCATTAACAACATAATAACGTCATTACAAATAATGGAAAGTTTTTTATATATTCCGATTTTGCGCATTTTTATTACTACTATTTTTGTTAACTGGTGGTATTTTAAAAACGCACTAATTCGTTATGAAATTAAAAAAACGTGGTTTTTAAACATAATAGCGTTAAGGCCCAATAAATAGCAATTTACAAACTTGTTAGATGCTTTTGATCTCGTTCAGTTTACTCACTTTAAGCCCAGGCTATTTAAAAGGGGTTTATACAAGTTTAGCTAAATTTCCTGGGCGACCATTATTCTTGATAACCTTCTGCCATTATGTCGGAGAGCTTCATATAGCCGTAGCCGTAAATGAATCTGTTAAGCCAGCGAATAAACTATTTATATCATAAAATCATAAAATTTAAAAAAATAGTAAAGTAAAGATAAAATACTTCACTTTTAAAAACCTTTTTGCAAAAATAAAATGAATAAATTTCTAATTTAAAAATTATTTACATTTGTATATATTTGTAAAAAATATATACAAATGCGGAAAAAAATCAGACCATTAGGTGAAAATTAAGAAATATGGAGCTGTTTCACACGCCTTGAATTTTATAAAATTCAAATTGCATTACTCTAAAATCAGGCAGGTTTTTATTGAGTAATAAAATACTTAAAGAGATCAATAGAATGGCTGACTACATTTCTCTTTCCAGGACATCGCGGTTTTTGACCTGGGACTTTTCTGATTTTTTCCAATGACAGACTTTTCTTAAAATCGGTAGAAATATAATAAAAATGAAATCGATAGAAATAGCACTTTAATTTTATCTTGTCAAAAGTAATAAGTTTTTAGCAGTGCCATTTTAAATCCTTTTTTATCTACATTGCATTATCTTTCATTTAAACCTTTAAGATCGATAAGACTGTTGTAGAGGTAAAATTTAAATAATGTTAAAACCATAGAGGTATTTAGTGCTGGCGTAAGCATTTTTTGACAGAGGTCGCAATACAAAAATGGTAAAAAGTCTTGTCTTCAAAAAGAAATAGAGGTTCAAAAAGATGCAAAAACGGATCGAACCAAAGCTGAAGTCCTTCTGAAATTAGTTTTTATTGATAAAGATCTTCAGTTGTTTATTTCACCAGAGTACTGGTTAATACTTGATATTGTAGGTCATATTTTGAAAAATTTTTACCAATGAAACTTTATGGGTACAAGGAATTCCAAAACTTTAAGAATCTTTCAAAGTCGCTAACAGCTTATCAGAACTCACTGCAAAGTTGGAAATCTATTGATTATTGTTTAAAAAATTTATTTCTAAAAACAATAAATATATTTCTTGTTTTTAAAAATAAATTGCAGGGTAGGATATTTATTTCATAAAAGAAAAAACGTATTTCTTGTTTTAAGAAAAATATTTCGTTTTGATATTAAATATCAAAAATGAAATATTTTTATTATATTATAATTAAATTAACATGGAGTCTTGTAATTGCAGGGAAGGAATCCTGCAATTAAAAGACTCCACGGCAGGGACACATTTTGAAAGTTTTGACTTTTTTGATTTTCTAGCTTTATAAACTACATAACCATTTTTTGTATTTGATTTTGAATCAAATAAATGATTTTATGTATATTTAAAGTTTGATGGAGTTATGCCTCTCTTCTTTAATATACAAATAGTTACCTCCTCGAAAAACAAGTTTTTAAACAATTGAAACTTACTAAAAGACATAAACCAAATACTACTCTGTATTATCAAGACTAAGATTGAAAGCTTCAAGTCCTTTATTTCATAATACTTGCAGATGTTTTGGTTAATGTCTATTACTAAAAATAGCGACATTTGAACCCTTAGAACAAGTAACAAAAAATAAAAAAACCAAGAAAAATAAAAAAACTAAGAAAATAAAAAACAAAGAAAGATTGCGCGAAAGTATAAAAAACAAAGACTAGCATCTCATAAAACAGGGCTTGAATGTAACTGTAAAAGGTTGAAATGCTTCGAAATTAATAAAAGAGAAGATAGAACTGTTTTATTAAGTTATTTCAACTAAAAAATTAATGATCTAGTTTATGAATTAATAAAAAAACGAATACAGTCGTTACCGATGAAAAAACAGCAGGGTCCAAAAAAAACTTCACTTAAAAAAAAGAGTCTAAAATAATTGCACGTAAATATTGCACGTGACCTGGAAATATAACTTTAATTGCAAAAAAATAAGATTACTTTTGCAAAATACCTTACATGTAAGGTATTTTTGTATACAAGTTTACACTTTTATTGTAAAAATCTGTTATTTAAAAATGTGAAAAGTTAATCTTTAGTTTGTTTTAAAAGACTGTCTGGTTTAATCCGAGTGGGCACCGGACCAAAATAAGACGTTTTTTGAACGTTCAAAAGACGTCCAAAACGTTCAAAAGACGTTCAAAAGACGTTTAAAAGACGTTCAAAACGTGTATAAGGCGTTTAAAAGACGTCTTTTTTACGTCCGTGCCCACTGGGATGTTCTTGCTTTAGAAATGGCCCTATATTTTTAATGTTATTCTAAGTTTTGTATTTTGGCTTCTTTTATTCAACCTGGTTGTTGTTAAAAAGTAGTCTAACCAAAATAAATGTTATTTCTGGAAACGACTAACTGGAATAATTGTTGTAGACTAATTGGAATTAGTTCATTCCAGACAACAATTTTATGAACAGCTATTAATAAATAAACAAAAATTAATTTTCATTTCTGTTAGAGTGGTTGTTAACAACGACCACGCTGAATAATAGAAGCGAAAAACAGCAGCATAGCTACAAATATGGCCGGCCCTTTTACGGTAAATCTTTTATCAGGGCCACTACCCTATTTTCTCCAGACAAAAAAAATTTATAACCAAACATCAAAAAAATGCCTTTTATTAAAGCTATTTTTTGGAAGGTAGTGAAAAACTAATCGCAAGATTACGGGACAACTGATAACCGACAAACACGTGAAATCAAACTAACGTTTGAAAAAAAAATTCAAATTTATTCTAAATCACTATTTTAATTGAATAAGATTTTATTTTTCTAATCATCCTTGTGCGGGTTGGACACCAAGGCAACAAAAAAAAGGTTACTATGGTGTCCACTACAACTGGTAAAAGATTAACTGGCTTTTTTTATTATTTTTTTTCAAATAGATTATATATAATAAAACGCAAAAAAAAAAAAAAAATTATATCTGATTAGCACTTCTTTTATCATATAGAATATATCAGATAATTTAAATGACTTATTTTAATAATATTTTGAAAACTGTTTTATCAGTCTTTGCGGATACCAAAAATATTATATTGTGTCATATTACCATAACAAAATATTTGATTAAAAAAGCAAATACAAAGAAAAAAACTGTAGAAAAAGTGAACTCTAACGAACAGTGACTTTGTCAAAGTTTGCATGCATGGCTAGCATCCAATAACTTTGCAAAAAATTGTGCCCTTCTCCCCCCCCTCCTCCTCCTGCTTCCGCCAAAGTTTCATTATGGTCGCTAACCTATTTCTGTTCAACAAAAAAATAAAATAAAAAATCAACGATTGTTTAGCAGCCCCATTTAGCACTATGACTCTCACGCGGCAGGGAGCCCGTTTCTACTCTACTGGTAAACCCGCATGTTGACTATATTTGCCCCTAATTATAATAGAATCAGCCTTTATAATATAAATAAAAAAATCCTTTCACAATGCTTCACTACAAACACTGCCCACATACATCAGAGTATTACTTGAAGTATTACCCAGAAGTGCCCACAAACAGACAGTGAATTTGAATACGCTACCTATCTCATAACTTATGTTAAATCAACATTAAATGACTGTTCTTTTAGAAAGAAAATAATATAACTAACATTTTACTTACTTACAGAGTAAAGTATAAAATTTCAGACAAAATTTACTTTTATCTCTAATTGTAAATAACCATTTTTTTCAAATTATTTTTATGTAAGCTGTTTTTGCTAATTAGTTACTTTTACACGTAATAGTAATTTGGTTTTATGATATAGTTTTATTTTATTTTGTAAAGTAAGTGTTATATTTTTTAAATATTATATTTACGTAAGTTTACTTCATAAATAACTTTTTTATATATAAAAAACAAATTACATTTCGATGTAAATTTTTTACAAAGTTATAACCAAAATTACTTTTTGTAAGTAAATTACTTTACACGACTTACCATTAAAAGTAAGTTACATTTGCAAGTAAAAGTAAAAATGCAAATTACTTTTACTTGTAATAATAAATCACTTTTTTAAGTAACAATTACTCATTTAAAAAATTAGGCTTAAGTAATTAAGTTTTACATCTTATATAAATAATGTAAAAATAAAAAGAATTACTTTTAAATGTAAGTAAATTATTTTAATATGAGTTATGTATACGTTATGTTATGTTAAAAAGTAATTCGCGTTTTTACATCAAAATAAGTAAAAATTTTTACTTATTTTGGTTAAAAATGGCTCTTAAGAGCCATATTTAATCCTTACTTCTTGTGGGATTTTCAATCAGTTGCAATACCTCTTTTGGTAGTACTGATTTATATACAAACTTCAAACGATTTGTCAAAATAATGCTGGAAATATAAACATTTGATTTTTCTAAACCTCGACAAAAAACATCAGTTAACTCTTGAGGTTTTTCTCCAATATTTTTCTGTGACATTTGTAAAGACTTTCTCCAATATTTTTCTGTGACATTTGTAAAGACTTTCTCCAATATTTTTCTGTGACATTTGTAAAGACTTTCTCCAATATTTTTCTGTGACATTTGTAAAGACTTTCTCCAATATTTTTCTGTGACATTTGTAAAGACTTTCTCCAATATTTTTTTGTGACATTTGTAAAGACTTTCTCCAATATTTTTCTGTGACATTTGTAAAGACTTTCTCCAATATTTTTCTGTGACATTTGTAAAGACTTTCTCCAATATTTTTCTGTGACATTTGTAAAGACTTTCTCCAATATTTTTCTGTGACATTTGTAAAGACTTTCTCCAATATTTTTCTGTGACATTTGTAAAGACTTTCTCCAATATTTTTCTGTGACATTTGTAAAGACTTTCTCCAATATTTTTCTGTGACATTTGTAAAGACTTTCTCCAATATTTTTTTGTGACATTTGTAAAGACTTTCTCCAATATTTTTCTGTGACATTTGTAAAGACTTTCTCCAATATTTTTCTGTGACATTTGTAAAGACTTTCTCCAATATTTTTCTGTGACATTTGTAAAGACTTTCTCCAATATTTTTCTGTGACATTTGTAAAGACTTTCTCCAATATTTTTCTGTGACATTTGTAAAGACTTTCTCCAATATTTTTCTGTGACATTTGTGAAGACTTTCTCCAATATTTTTCTGTGACATTTGTAAAGACTTTCTCCAATATTTTTGCCAAAAGTTCCAACTGACAAAATTAATTCAACCATGATTAACCAAAATTAATTCAACCATGATGCTTCATGATGCTCCAAAATTAATTGCAACCATGCAACCATGATGCTCCAAAATTAATTCAACCATGATGCTCCAACTGGCAAAATTAATTCAACCATGATAACCAAAATTAATTCAACCATGATGCTCTATGAACTTAAAGTTTATGAAAACAACTAGGAATTTTATACCATGAATATTTTTCATTAATAATTAAAACTGTTTGTAGACAATAATTTTCAAAACTTATTAAATCATTTGAAATTTGACAAGACAGACGTATTAATAATGTTCTTAAATGGAAAAAGAGATTTATATCTATATAAAAAATTTCTGATAACAATATTAGATCAGAAAGATCTAGTATTGTTATCAGAAAGCTCGCCGATGGTATTGCCATTATTAGATGAACCAGTGCCACCTGAATGGGGTTTGTCTACGTGTAAATTTATTTTTTCCCAAAATCTTTTTTGTATAAGACATTTTCGAACTTTTACATAACCTTTACTTACTTTTCCTTTTGTCTACCATCAATTTATACGACAAATGAAGGAGATATTCCATGAAACGGATCCAGCAGTGTAGTAGACTTATCTCAAAGAATAAAAATGCTTTCTCAGTCTTAAATAGTTTGTTTGTGTAAATTTCCATGTGACTCATTTCAGTAGGTTTTGCTTTACAAAGCAGACACAATCGATAAAACGGTGTTTGAGTGATTTCCGCAAAACTTTTCCATTGATAGCTGTTAAAAATAAAGAGCTTTTGATATTAAGAACTTTTCCATTTGGTAGCCATATTTTCCATTTGGTAGCCATATTTTCCATTTGGTAGCCATATTTTCCATTTGGTAGCCATATTTTCTATTTGGTAGCCATATTTTCCATTTGGTAGCCATATTATAAGAAAGTTCATTTATTTGTCGTTCAAAAATATACTATTCATAACTACTTCAAAATACAAATGGGGATATGAAAAATCATGGAACATCATGAAAAAAATAATTGGGACAAAAAATACCAAAACCAATATCTTACCTGATAGAATCGTTGTGGATGTACAATAATACAACAATAAAAGTTCTATTGCCGAAAATTTCAAGAGATTATTTGCAAACATCGGCCCTAACGTGGCGTCTAAAATTCAATACCCAAACAACTATTTTGAAACCTATCTTAAAGATGTAAATTTCAATGATCTAAGTTATGATGAACTCGAAGCTGCAAAAAACTCTCTAAAAAAGCACCATCAATCGATGAGATTTGTAGCAACGTAGTAATAAGTGTCTTCCCGGTGATACGCAAACCCATATTCAAAAATCTTAAATCTTCAATTACAACAAGAACTGTTCCAGACAAATTAAAAATTGCAAAGGTTGTACCAATATTTAAAGCATGAGAGCCACTTTCACTTAACAACTAAACATTTATCTCAATTCTTCCAGTCTTTTCTAAACTTCTAGAACGAATAATTTACAATAAACTAATAAAAATATTTTGAATAAAAAACAATTTTGGTTTCAAAAGTAACATTCAACCTAACATACAATATTAGATCTTGTAAATAAAATAAATGACTCTTTTGATAATAATAAATTTGTTTTAGGAATTTTTATTGACCTATCAAAAGCATTCGATACTGTTGATCATGCTATAATACTCAAAAAAATGGAAAAATATTTGAGAGCTTTTTTATAAACAGATAGCAATCTGTTATAACGAATAAAAATATCCATTCAAATTTGCCTAAAATTAAATCCGGAGTTCTCTAAGGTTCCAATCAAGTTCTTCTTGCTATACATCAATGATCTTCCAAAAGTCTCAAACAAACTCGATGTTATAATGTTTGCAGATGATACTAATTTATTTTATTCATCTACTTCTATCATAGAACTCTCTCGAATTTTGTTTTGCGGCACTTACCACTGTAACAAACTAATATCTAAAAATACTACAATAACAAAAATATATTACCAAAATTCTCTAAAAATACTATTGAAAAAACTTGTTACAAACAATTTTACGAACGTATGCTAAAACAAATAATTAAAAAAGAACCTAAAATCTTAACTTTAAAGCAAAGTATATGTTAGATTTTATTTATATTTTGTAGATGTCTTTAAAGACATCTACAAAATATAAATAAAATCTAACATATACTTTGCTTTAAAATTACCGTTTAACTTACCTTACACAGAAAAACAAGTAAAAAAATGTTTGAATATTTAGGTTTGTTTGTTTTTTTTTTTTTTTTTTTTTTGTTCTTGTATTAAAACTTTACAATTACATGATCATAAATATAAACTGATTTGTTTACAATGTAAAAAATAAAATATCGTACATATATTATAAGAACTTTTTTCAGTACAAATAATAAATTTAGCACAAATGATAATAAAAAAAGTAACGTCATTAAAAGAACGCGGGAAACTTGCAGAAGACTATGTGGCCTTTTATGAACATTGCCAAATATCATATCTCATCTGAATATCACCACATAGTGCCACATGATCTTCTTGCAGATGACCATGTTTTGAATACCTAATTTATCAAAATCTTTCAGTTTAGCAAGTTTAGTCTCATGGTGACACTAGAATCACAATTAAAAGGAGAAAAGAGCTGTATTTGCTACACATAAATATATAATTACATTATATATAATATATGCTTCTTATACTTAATATATTGAAAGCTTTCAATATATTAAGTTTCAATATATTAAGTTTAGTAGATGGCAAATGAGACGCTAGCTCTTTAGAGCAGCAACCATTAAAGTATTTATTATAAAGAGAAAGAGAAGCAACATTATGACAATGTGACAATGGCCAGCCACTGAGAGTCCCATGCTGTAGCAGAAGTGAGATGCTTTTCATACTCAAATGTCCCCTCCAAGCAATCAGAGAGTGTTGGCCTTTTATCAAGACAAAAATAAATGGTAGTATCATCAGCAAACAACGCCACCTTAGATGTGAGAATGCACAATGAGAGGAAAACCATGGTAAAGAGTGAGGCTTGATGATAAGCATTAAAGTCACCAACAAAAACGATATTGGATGAAGGATAAAGAGGGAGGGCTTGGTCGATTTTATCAGAAATAACATCAAAAAGAATGCAGTCTTGAGATGATGGAGAGCAATATAAAACAAAAAGAAAAGTGATAGAACAAAGTGGTGCTAATTTAACGCCTGCAAAGTCACTGATACTAGAGCCAAGCCATTCAATATGATGAGCATTAAACCCACCAACAACAACAATATTAGCAGGATATAGAGAAAGAGCTTGGTCTATTTGATCAGATATTACATTGAAAAGAGTGCAGTCTTGAGATGAAGGAGAGCGATGTAAAACAAAGAGAAAAGCGATAGAATGAAGTGGTGCTAAACAAAAGCACATAAAAGAATAGTCAGTGGATTCAAACCTAGTTTCCTAACAAATGTATGATTTTTTAGGGATGTATAAAATATATTGAAAGTAAGATAAGATGCGAGATTTAGTTAACTGAGAATAATAGAGTTTAGCATCAGAAAGCACCTTTTACATCGATTTCTTGCAATACTTTTTTTATTATCATTTGTGCTAAATTTATTATTTGTACTGAAAAAAGTTCTTATAATATATGTACGATATTTTATTTTTTACATTGTAAACAAATCAGTTTATATTTATGATCATGTAATTGTAAAGTTTTAATACAAGAACAAAAAAAAAAAAAAAAAAAAACAAACAAACCTAAATATTCAAACATTTTTTTACTTGTTTTTCTGTGTAAGGTAAGTTAAACGGTAATTTCGGTCCTTAGTTAGCTATAATTTTTCATCTTGAAACTTTTTAACTTATCTTATTCTTCAGATTAATGGCTTTTATACATACACAACTGTCCATAATTATTCGAATGACACTAGCTTTTTTAAAAAAAATGCAAATTTAAATGCTTAAATGGGCATAACTACATAAAAAATGGATTATCAATGACTGTAAACAAAATAGATCATCAATGGCTGTAAACCAAGGATTTAAAATCTCGACTGGTCAAGGTTTTAAATCTTTGGTTTTAAGAGATTGTTTGTCTTATGAAAAAATTGTTGAATATATGATAAAATAGTGTATATTATCGACTGTAAAACATGGAGGGTTTAATGTTAAGGTGTGCGGCTGTTTGGTTGGAATACCACAGTTGACATAGTAAAAATAGAGGGAATAATGACAAAAGTAGCTTTACTTTCACACTTAAAAAGTCATGCTATACTTTTGGAAAGTTGGGTTAATGGGAAGCCAGTTTTTTTTTGGGAAGAAAATAATTTAAAGTTTAAATCTAAAACATATTCTTCAGAACATTGTGCAAGTTATTTGGCTGAGTTCGAGGACGATCAAGCCTCTCCGATCACAAGATCTCTCTCCAATCATATTTTTATAAGAGGAATTAAAAGTAGTATCAAAAACAAATGCTAAATGATGCATAAGTTGTGGAAAAAAACTTATTAGTTAGTGGAATAAAATTGACTTCAACAAATTGGATAAGTCGCTAAGTAGAATGCCAAGAATATGTATATTATAAAGGTGATTAATAAGAAAGTAAATTGAAAACTAATCCCATAGGATTTTTTATTAACTTTTTAATTGTACACCTAATAAATACGATTATAACATATAATTCAGTTGGATTTTGTTTTTAGTTTTTCTCCCAATAGTAAGTAAAATTTTGATATCTTTTATCAAAAAGTACGACCATTCGAATAATTATCAAAAAGTACGGCCATTCGAATAATTATCAAAAAGTACGGCCATTCGAATAATTATGGACTGTAGTGTAATTACTAAAAATTGGAACATAGTGAAAAAGTGGAACACGTCATATAAAAAAGCATGTTAGAAAAATAATTCAAAAACTGAAGCCCTCAAACTAAAAAAAAATGTTAAAAAATGTTTATTGCTATCTCATTGCTATCATTTTTATTGCTATCTCATTGCTATCATTTTTATTTTAGGTGCCGGAAGAAGACCTAACGGTCTTGTTACACAGCAACGCTGAAGAGCGTTTAACTAAAAAGTTCATTTTTTAAAAAAGACTAGCATCTAAAATAGTCACCGTAGTGCATCATTTTTCTGTGGCTGTTTTGGAAAATGATGCGCTACGGTAACTATTTTAGTTGATTTTTACTTGATGATGTTATTCATAATGATGCTATACTTTTAATAGTGAACAATATAATGTCAACAAATGTTTTATAAAATAGATCCGATATATTTAATAACTCATGAAAATCCAATAACTCAACTACTTCAAGTTGCTAAATTCGCTTCATTCTTATAAAAATCGACTTTTAATTTAGAAAAAATTATATACCTTAAAACTCCCTAATTCTGGATGTAAACTTATTCTGGAAGGTTTTAAGAAAAAGTTTCATAACTTGCTTATTTTAAAGGATTCATTTAATATTTTTTAATTAATAAACGTCTAAACAAGACAAATGGAACAATATAGAATAAAAAAATTATAGAAAACAAATAATCAGAAACTTTCCAGCAAAAAACATGTCGGTACATCTATCTACGGTAACTTTACTAGTGTGTTACAATATGCGGATGATATCATACTTTTAAGCTCTACCCTCCCTGGTGTCAAAAAGCTTATAAAAACAATATTTACATTTATCTAAATTGTAATTGTACTAAAGGTGGAATGCATGAAGCGCACTTGAGTGAAGTTCGATTTAAACTTTGAAGTATGACTTTGTCAGATTAGACTTCAAAAAAAAACTTGAGCAAATGCGTGAACGAAACTTGAAAATTTCAAGATCGCGCTTGAGAAAGTCAAACTTGAAAAACTTAAAAGGCGTTAATTTGCAGGCGCTATCGGAAAAAAAAAAACTTTGCAACCAATAGCGGCAGAGTATTTGGAAAGGGGAAACCTTTTAAATACAGTAAAATAACTACATGTTTTTAAATGATATTTCTCAGCTTTATACTTTAAATTATGTAAGTTGAATTATTGACTTACAAAAATAAATTAAAAACTGTTACAAAAAATAATAAATTTGATTTTTGCTTTTTTATTAAAATTTGGTAATTTGTTAAAAAGCATTTTTTTTTTTTTTTTTGTTTTTTTTTTTTTTTTTTTTTTGTTTGTTCTTATTACAATTTTATTTGGTATAATATCGTTTTACATAAAATAAAAAGAACACGGAAACTCGAAGAGGATGGCAAGATCCTGTCACCGAGAACTGAATAAAAAATAAATAAAAATAAAATACCGATATTTACATTACAAGATTTTTAATAAGCCAAAACCAAACATAAAATACCGTTAAAAAATGTCAAAATATGTAATAAAACTAATTATTTAAATAAAATATTCAAAAAAACTCGAAGATGTTATTAATTGTCAAGATAACTTTTTTCGTTTATTTTTGAAAGTAAGAAAACTACAATTTTTAGAAAAATCAAAGTTTTTTAACACTATTTGGTTCCACAGAAAAACTCCGCGATATGATATAAGAGATCTTCCAAAATTTGTGTGCGAATAATGTTAATGAATAAGATTGTTATTTCTTAATTCATATTTGTTTCTTGGCTTTATTGCATATAAATTTTGAAAAAATATTGGGGTTAAGTTTATCTTACATTTGTACATAAAGCAAAGAGCATTAAAAGCATTTAGTTGATATATATTAAGAATATTCATGTCTATTAAAAGAGGTTTTGCTTGAGTATAACGATCTTTAAAATTTATTAGATGTGCTAGATGCTTCTGTTGCCGATAAAGAGGTTCTAATTGACTATTATTAGCACTACCCCACGCAATGTTAGCATAGTTTACATGACATTCGATTAGCGAGTAATAAAGTTGAATTAACGCATGTCTATTTACAAAATTTCTTGCTTTATACAACACTCCAATATTTTTTGAGACTTTATTGCATAATGTTTCGATATGATTTTTCCATGTTAAGTTTTCATCAATGAAAACACCAAGGAAATGTATAACTTTTGATTGCTTTATTTGAACATTGTCAATATATATTTGAAACATTTCATTTGGTAAAAGTTTTTTTTTGGATTTAGGATGATATAGAGTCCATTGAGTTTTTTCTAAGTTAATTGATAATTTATTTGTCTTAAACCAATTTGAAATTTTAACTAACTCTATGTTTATGTCATTAAAAAGTGTAACAATATCACTACTGGGCAGAAAAAGGTTTAAACATTGACAAAACAAAGTGGATCCTTTTCCACTCTCTTGCTAAAAAGCATTTTTTACCAAATAAATTGCCTAAACTTTTTATTGATAAAATTGAAATAAAAAAGGAGTCGGTCACAAGATTTTTAGGCATTTACATTGATGAAAATATTACATGGAAGTATCATATCGACTATATTTCTACTAAATTGGCTAAAAGTATTGGAATTCTATATAAGGTCAGATACTATCTAAGTAAACAAAATTTAATTCAACTTTACTACTCGTTTATTCATAGCTATATAAATTATGCAAATATTGTTTGGGGAAGTACCTCTAAAAGTAAGTTACGAAGTCTTTACCATCGTCAGAAACACGCAATGCGTTTAATATGTTTCGAAAATCGTTTTTCTCATTCAAATATTTTATTTAAAAACGTTAAAGCACTTAACGTTTACGAACTCAATGTCTATAATATTTTATGTTTTATGTTTCGTTGTAAAAGTGAACGACCATTGTCCAATTTCAAAGATCTTTTTACTTATAAAGCTATAAACAAATATGCTTTACGAAATAATAATTTATTAATTGAACCCTTTTGTCAAACAAAGTTTAATCAATTTTGCATAAACTATAGAGCACCGTATTTATGGAACAAAATTGTAGTTCCAAATTTTGATTTGTCAATTTCGTTTTCCGTTTTTAAAACTAAATTAAAAAACTATATTCTTTCTACTGGCAATATATATAAATATTTTTGAAATGCAAAATTCTTTTTTTCACTCTTGATAATTTGTAAAATTATTTTCAGTTTTTGTTTCTTTTACATTGTTAATAGTTATTTGATCAATTGTATCTTTATTTTATTATATATACACGTATTATATCTTTTATATGGTTCTGGCGACAAGATCATTTGGATCTTCTTTCAGATACCAAGTTTATATATTGTTATATTACGATTAATAACTGTAAACTGAAAAAAAAAAAAAAAAAAAAAAAAAAATTTCATCGGCAAACATCACTGTCGTTAAATTTGAGGCATTATGCAGATCATTAACATAGACGAGAAAAAGGAGTGGCCCCAGTATTGGCCCCTGTGGAACGCCACATGTTATATTTAGCAAATTTGTAGAGGAGGATACATCAATTTGCACAAACTGTTTACGATTGCTTAAATAGCTTTTTAGCAAATTTAGAAAATTTCCGCTGATTCCATAGTTTTAAGTTTTTGAATAAGAATCTCATGATCTATCGTATCAAAAGCTTTTGATAGATCAATGAAAACGCCAAGAGTAAATTGTGATTTTTCAAACGAATCTGCGATATTTCTAGTTAAATGAAGTATTGCGTGTTTAGTGGAATTATTATTTTTAAATCCATATTGACTGGTATTTAATATTTTATTTTTAGAAAGATGATCATATATTTTATTGTGAAGAATCCTTTCAAAAACTTTTGAAAAACCAGAGAGTACAGAAATTGGACGATAATTAGTTATATTTGATAGTTCCCCTCCTTTAAAAATTGGTGAAACTTTGGCGATCTTTAGTTGGTCAGGAAATATCCTCTGTTTTATTAAACAACTAAACACTTGGAAAAGAATAGTTTTTATGTTCTCATAAGATGCAATTAAAATGTTACTATTTATTTCATCCGGGCCTTTTGCTTTATTGGTTTTTAGTATTTTGTAAGCACATTCAAATTCTTTCATGGAAATTTCAAAATTATTTAGTACGGAAATTATGGGAAGGGTAAAATAATTTGTTGAGTTAGTTATAACTGGAATATTTTTAGCTAAGTTTGGACCAACAGTTATTAAATAGTTATTTATCTGATTTGCTATATCTTTTGGATTATTTAAAAAAACTTCATTGTTTTTAATAACTTTTGGCAAGTTGCTTGTTTTACTCTTATAGTTGCCAGTAATTTTATTTAAAATTTGCCACGTGCGCTTTGAGTTATTTTTAAACTTCTCTAGTAAGTTTGAGTAGTATTTTTTTTTTAAGGTTTTTCTTTGACATTCAAAATGCTTCACGTAAGTTTTATAAATCTCCTTATTTTTATCAGTTTTGAACTTTAAATACTTTATATATAATTTTTGTTTAACTTTGGACGAGTTTCTAAGTTCTTTTGTAATCCATGGTGACTTAATAATTTTTTTTTAAGACTTACTTCGTATTGAGGAAAGTTTGCGTCATAAACTTCAAAAAATGTTTTAAAGAACGAGTAATAAACTAGATTTGCATCAGATGAGAAACTTATATGTTTCCAGTGTAGTAATGATAGTTGTTCATTAAACGACATTAAATTTGCTTCACTGAAACATCGTTTAAAGAAAACTTGATTTGTTATCGGTACTAACTCAATGTCAATATTTATTGAGAAAAAAATCGGAAAATGATCAAAAACATCACTTTTAATTAAACCCTTTTTGATGGATTCATTAAAAGTATCCGTTGTCATAATGTTGTCTATTAAGGAAGCAGAATTTGAAGTTACCCTTGTTGGTTTATTGATTAACGGAATTGCGCCGTTTTCAAATAAATCGTTAAAAAACCCATTTATTTTGTAATTTACATGATAATTGAATGCGTTTAAATTTATGTCACCAATTATGTAGTTTAATTTCTTTTCTATTGTAGTTTTTTTTATTATATCGGTAATTAAAAATGACTTAAAACTATTTATTTCACCAGATGGTGGGCGATAAGCACTGGATTAAAATGAACATGCTCGTACTACCTTCTATTTAGTCCAAGCCTCTAACTACAACGTAACAGCTGATTGACATTCAAATAGCATATATGCAGTGCCGTATCGTACTATAAAGCAAATAAGACAGCCGCCTAGGGCCTGTTGAAAATGAAGAAATTATAATTAAAACTTCATTATCGTGTTTAAAAGGGATTGCAGTGAAATATACAGTACTTATATCAATTTGTCGTGATTTCCTCTATAAATATGAATAATAAAAATTACTTAAAAATTGAAGAAAAATAAATATATCTGGGGGGGTCTCCACATCCATGTCTGCCTAGGGCTCCCAAATTGCTCTGTCCGGCACTGCTTATATGCTATGCGGTTATCAGCAAAGCATATCTGTCGAACACGAGGTTTTTCTTATTCAATTTTCTTGTTATAATTAAAAAAAAAAAAAATTAAGCTCTTAAAAGGCTGCAAGCAAATTCTAAACGCGTTTGGAGTTAACGGAAAATTAATTAAAAAAATATGATAACAGTTTTCAATACCTGGACAAATATAATATTTATAGAGATAGAAAACAAAATTAGTATAAGAAAATGGTTAATACAAATTAGATTTCATCTAATGTACGAAGAACCTATTTTTGTTACAACGGTTAACATGTCAGCAATAGATTAATAGGGTAACAATCTGTATAGATCAGCGCGCTGATCTATACAGATTGTTACCCTATTAATCTATTGCTGACATGTTAACCGTTGTAACAAAAATAGGTTCTTCGTACATTAGATGAATGTCATGCTGGATCCGCCGCTGCAGCGGCGGATCCAGCATTTTATAGTCTTTGAGATAGCTAACCTCCGGACACGAAGCAAGCTCCAAACAATTATATGTTTAAACTTATACAAAATAAGGAAGCTTTGAAAAAAATTGCTCTTCAGTTTGAGCTGACTTCTATCATTGAAGTGACACGAAGAGTGTGGCCGTTTGGTCAATATATGAATCAGAAAAGGAGTTTTTCGCATTTATTAAGTTTATTATATAAACAATTAATTTCGGCTAAATAAAATAAAACTTTATTTATAATGTATATATATGTATATATATATATATATATATGTATATATATATATATATATATATATATATATATATATATATATATATATATATATAAATATAAATATATATATATATATATATATATATATATATATATATATATATATATATATATATATATATATATATATATATATATATACATATCGCTTAACAGAACGTAATTCATGGCTGAAAGATTGTGAATATTCTGATAATATTAAAGAAAAAGCATTCTATAATGCAATTTTAATGCAAAAAACCGCAAAAGAAATCTGATATTTCGTCTATAGAAGAATGTATAATAGATATTTTGTCATTTCAATGAGAAAATTCAATAGCATCTTAATTGTCAACTTTTTGTAACTAACTAATTAACTAAAAAAAATCTTTTACTTAACATGATAATAATCAAAAACATGACTTATTTATTTAACATTTCCTGTATGCAATTACAATTTTTATCCATCACAATTGTTACACATAACAATACGTAATAAACATTTTTTTTATATATAACTTTAGCATCTAATTTTTAGCATTTTCACGTTATTATTATTATTTTTTTAACGCAGTGTTGTTTTTTATAGAGATTTAAGCTATTTAATATTATGTTTTTAATATTTAATATTATTTTTATAACTTAATATTATTTTTGTTATTTAATATTATTTTTATTATTTAATATTATTTTTATTATTTAATATTATTTTTATTATTTAATATTATTTTTATTATTTAATATTATTTTTATTATTTAATATTATTTTTATTATTTAATATTATGTTTTTAAGCTATTTTTAGCATCTTATTTTTCATTTATTTTTAATAAATGAAAAATAAGATGCTAAAAATAGGTGTTTTTTAGTGTCAAACGCGACGAGTAAATTAAATTTTTTAATACCAATTTTTTTTGGTCATTTAGTTTGCTAGTTTTATTGGTAAGACCTAGTAGAGCATGTTTTGTTAATGTTGCGTTTGGAAACTATTATTTTATATATTGATTTTCATTTAGAACTTTGTTATTATTTAAATATTTGTATAACTCATATTATACAAATATTATTAAAAATGTATTTATCATTATTTGTTTTTATTACACTTGTATTAAACAAATTTTTCTCAATAAGTACATGTATTCTCAATATATATTTAATAAATACAAAATTTACTCAATAAATGTGCGGTTGTGGCGCAGTGGTTAGAGCGTTTGCTTTATAAGTAGGAGATCCAGGTTCGAAACGAGCTTTGGATATATTTCGCGTCACGGTAAAGAAGGAGGCGTGAACTTCCTGGTTAAATGCACTTTCGCGGTGCTCTGTGACAAGACCGTTAGGACTTCTTGGGGCACCTAAATAACAAATTAAAAAATATATATATATTAAATAAATACATAATAACATAAAATGAATTTAGATTGAGTGTAGTTGTTTATCGAACAGGTTTTTCCAGATTTATATGCTGGTACAATTTTAGTTATAACTGTTAAGAATGATGACCAAAATTGTCCGACTAGAATCACAGTTCGTTCATCATTATTTGATAACATTTTAACAACCGATTTTTTTATTAAGTCGCTAAAAAAGGGAATTATAAAAACCGATGTTTTCGACCTTTCCCAATTTTTTTTCTATATGTGTTAATTAAAAAAAAAGAAATGCAGGTAAAGGTTTAAAAAAAAAAAGAAAAGCAGGAAAAGGTTTTTTTTAAAAAAAGAAAAGCCGGGAAAGTTTAAAAAAAAGCAAACAATATCAACATTCTTTCAGTGAACAAAAAAGCTTTAACTATTCAATTAAGCTTCATGCTCAATTACAATTACCACTTATAGATTTTGGGTTATATTAACTTTAATGATAATATCAGCATAATCTACGACAATTTTTTCAAAACTTTTTACCAAGTCTACGATTCCAATTTTCCTTTAATTGAAATAGTTTTAAGCGATAAAGAAATGACATCTCCTTGGATTACTAAAGGTCTCAGAAAATTGTCAAATATTAAGCAAAAGCTATATTTTAAATACCTAAAATCGAAATCAGAAAAACAAAAAACAAAAAAGTTATAAAACTTATAAAAACTTATTTGAAAAGCTTCGCAAAAATGCAAAAAAAAAACTACTATTCAAACTTGTATATATATACAAGTTATAACTTGTATATAATATATATAACTTGTATATAATAAATAAAAGCACAACTCAAAACGCGTCAGGCAAATCATGAAGGAGGTATCTGGAAAACTTAAACAAAATAAAAACTTACTCCCAAATTTTATACAAATTGATAACAAATTAATAAATGACTTAAATGATATCACATTTGAACGTAATAAGCTTTTCCCCATTATCGGAACAAAATTAAGCGATAGTATTTCATTCATTAAAGATAAATCTGTTGATGAGTTCGAAACATCAATAAGCTCTAATCTAAATTTTACTGAGTTAACTTTTAATGAATTTGAGGTTGCTTTTAAGTCATTAAAACGAAATAAAGCTACTGGATATGATGATATTAACAAAAATATTGTGATTGATTCCTACGATGTAATAAAAGAAAATTTTTAAGAAGATTCTTCTTCTTTATAAAATCTTTAGAATATCCATCGCTTTTCCAGATAAAGTAAAAATATCGCCCGATCAGTTCTTCCAGTTTTATTCCATCTAAGTTACTGTTGCTTCTTCCAGTTTTTTCAAAAATTTTAGAAAGAATAACGTACAACTGAATCTACTCTTATCTTGTTGAAAATAAAATTCTATACGAAAACCAATTTGATTTTAAAAAAAATAATTCAACCAAGCATGCCATTCTTCAACTTACGCGCAATATTACTGACTCTTTTAAAGGCTCTTGTTTTACACTAGGAGTGTTTATTGATTTGTCTAAGACATTTGATACGGTCAATCATCAAATCCTGTTAAAAAAACTAATACCATATGGTGTTAAAGATAAAACCTTATTATGGTTTGAAAGTTATCTTACTAACCGTGAACAGTTTGTTCACAATAAAGATTCTATATCTCATCTATTAATGAATATAACATGTGGTGTTCCACATGAATCCATACTTAGTCCACTTATTTTTTAATATACATAAATGATCTTCATAAATCATCAAACTTAACAACAATAAATTTTCCAGACTCAAATTTGTTTTTTCTCATAAAGATATTAACATGCTTTTTACTAATAAGACAAATGAATTAAAAAAAGTTTCTGTTAGGTTTAAACAAAATAGATTGTCTCTAAATATAGGAAAAACTAAATGGATACTTTTTTATCGACCTTCAAAAAAACAGAAACTGCCTCATATCATGCTAAACCTTTTAATTGATAATATAATAATAAAAAGAGAAAAAGTTACTGCCACAGCTGAGCTTTGGTAGACGGAAGATTTTCTGCGATCAATTAAAAACCAGAGTTAATCTAGATTGGTAATTATTTCAGTTCAACGTGGGATTGCAGAGAACATTGAATTGCTAATGCAATTTTTTTGCTTCAAAGAAATCTTGCAGAAAAAGATTTGTATAAACCAGTTAGAAAGCTAATTTATACAAATATTTTTTGAGTAAAATATATTTTTATATTTTACACAAAAAATAATCAAACCATTGCATAAAATCAAAACCATTGCATATAATCAAAAAGCAAAAATCTATTGCATATTATCAAACCATTGCAGTAATATTAAATACTTCTTATTTTATAAAAGACAATTGCAATCTAAAATAAACTTACTAAACTCAAATTTTAGAGTCATTAGCGCCTAAGGGTGACGTAAAAGTTACGGTTACTATCATTCTAAAGCATTGATAATATATAAGGGAGGATGGGTAGGAGTGAGCCACTTTTTTTTAAATCAATTATATCAAGGAAACCAAAAGTGGAAAAAATATAGGATAAGGAGCCTAAGATAGCCTAATGTATTAGGTTTCTAATAAAAATACATAAAATATCAAAATATCTTCAGATTTTTAATAACTTAGACAATTTTAACAGCAAAACAAAAAACTGCCATGTCAAATGATAATTTTCAAATATTAAGATATAATAAAACCTTTTTTCTTGTTCCAGAAAAGGTTGGCCGAGGTAGCAATATTTTTAAAATTATTGCAATTTCTTAAATACTTTTTCCTTTTTGGATTAAATATAATGCATCTTTCATATATTTACTGGAAGTTTTTTCTTTCGAAGTTGTTCTTTTATAGACTCGAGGCGTTATAACATATGGTAAAAGTAAATGTAGTGTTGTACACAAGTTTTCTAATGATATACTAAGATATAAAAGTCAAACTTAAACGCTAAAGTCAAAACTTTTTTAATGTGAAGTATTAGTAAGCCGCGGTTCACTCCTACCCGTGAAGGAATGGCTCATTCCTCGCCAAGCTGAACAACTGGATTAAAACATTAAATGTTCAATAAGTACGTGGTTTATGCATGTAAAATACTTTGTTCTAAAAATTACGTTGTTTATTAGTATATTTTAACCACAATCTAATGTTTTAAAACAGTCGGTATGCTCGTTAAAGAAGTTTAAAAAAAAAAATAATTTACTTTTACACAGAAAAGAGTGGATGACAACGTAAACACAGACACCCGCACCAAGAAGCGGTAAAAAAATTGTATTGTGTTAACAACTGTTTGTATGTGAAATTGGTGAAAATTTTGAGTCTTTTTCATTTCCCGTTTTAGCTGGAGGATCAATGATTCACTCCTACCCTTGGCTCACTCCTACCCATTCTCCCTTAGTTATATATTTTATCAATACTATACACACACACATATATATATATATAAATATATGTATATATATATATATATATATATATATATATATATATATATATATATATATATATATATATATATGTGTATATATATATATATATATATATATATATATATATATATATATATATATATATATATATATATATATATATATATATATATATATATATATATATATATATATATATATATATATATATATATATATATATATATATATATATATATATATATATATATATATATATGTATATATATATTATTCTAGCAAAAATTATTCCCATATTTAAAGAAGGAGAAAAAGCTAATGTAAAACACTATCGTCCAATTTCCATCCTCTCTGTTTTTTCTAAAATTTTAGAAAGAATTTTGTACAACAGAATATACAATCACCTTTTAACAAACAAATTATTATATAACATGCAATATGGATTCAAAAAAAATAATTAAACAGAGCATGCAATTATTCAGCTTACAAGAAGTATATCAGACTCATTTAACAATTCTAAATTTACATTGGGAATATTTATTGATTTAGCAAAAGCGTTTGATACAATTGATCATAAAATTCTTATTAAAAAATTAGAATATTATGGTATAATAGGCAATGTTTTAAAATGGTTGAAAAGTTATTTAACTAATCGTAAACAATTTTTTTATGCTGATAAATCATTTTCATCAAATTTGTTAAATATTACATGTGGATCTCCTCAAGGATCCATATTAGGACCTCTTCTCTTCCTTATTTATATTAATGATCTATACAAAGCCTCGAATTTAATAACAATTATGTTTGCTGATGACACTAATTTATTTATGTCTCGCAAAAGCATTCCTACTTTATTTCATAACGTGAACATCGAGTTAATCAAAAAATCTGACTGGTTTAAGACCAAAACTTCAACTACGTTGATTGATAATATTTTTACAACAGATATTTATAATAGGAAATTAAAAAAAGGAATTATAAAAACCGACATATCCGATCATTTCCCCATTTTTCTAACAATCCATACTGTATCCTCTAATAACCCCGAAAGACAAAATATAATAAAAAAACGTGTCTTCAATGAGAGCAATATAAAATCCTTCCAATATCAATTATCACTTCTGCATTGGAAACATATTAACTTTAATGAAGACGCAAATACAATATATAATAAGTTCTTTGATACGTTCTTCTCAATATACGATGCAAACTTTCCACTTTGTAAAAAAATAACAAAAATAAAAACCTTAAATAGTCCATGGATTACCAAAGGACTTAGAAAATCCTCTAAAATCAAACAGAAACTATATATAAAATATCTAAAAACAAAATCAAATAAAAACCAACAAAAATATAAAAATTACCAACATTTATTTGAAAAAATTCGTAAAAAATTAAAACAAAATTATTATTCAAACTTAATTAGTAAATTTAAAAACGACTCAAAAAATACTTGGAGAACGTTGAAAGAAATAACAGGAAAACAAAAAACAAATTCAAACTTCCTTCCTAAAGTAATTAAAATAAATAAAACAAATATATATGAACCAAACGAAATTGCAAACGAGTTTAATAAATATTTCATTGACATAGCAACCAAATTGGCAAACAAGATCCCTATTACAGAAAAAAATTTTAGTGATTTCCTAGAGCCTATAAATAATTCGCTTTTTATAGATAATTTACATTCTGACTTATCTTTTGATGAGTTTGAGAGAGCTTGCAAATTTCTCAAAAGAAACAAAGCTACGGGTGCGGACGAAATAAATGGCAACATAGTCATAGGTTGCTTTGAAAACTTAAAATGTATTCTTTATAAAGTCTTTAGGGCATCTATACAGCAAGGTGTATTCCCCGACCAATTAAAAACAGCTAAAGTAACTCCTAAATACAAAAACGGAAAAAAATCAAATATTAGTAATTATCGCCCTATCTCAGTTCTTTCAACTTTCTCAAAAATTTTAGAAAGAATTATATACAATAGAACATACAATTACCTTAATCTAAATAAACTTCTATATAAAATCAATTCGGTTTTAAAAAAAATTGTTCAACTGAACAAGCCATTACACAGTTCATTCGTGAAATCTCCGATTCATTTGGTAGATCACAATATACATTAGGTATTTTCATTGACCTATCAAAAGCATTCGACACGGTCGATCACAAAATTCTACTTAAAAAACTCAAATTTTACGGAATTAATGGCAAATTAATAAAATGGTATCAAAGTTACTTGGAAAATAGAAAACAATTTGTTTTCTATGGAGATTATTTTCAAAATGAAAAATTAATTGACATAAAATGTGGTGTTCCACAGGGCTCTATTCTAGGCCCACTTTTGTTTTTAGTTTATATGAATGATTTAAATAAAGCTTCTAACCTTATGAGTATAAATTTTGCGGACGATACTAATTCATTTCTGTCAAACAGTGACATTTATGAGCTTTTTTCAAATATGAATAAAGAACTCAATCAAATCTCCAACTGGTTTAAGTGCAACAAGTTAACTTTAAACATTGACAAAACAAAATGGATCCTTTTCCACTCTCTTGCAAAAAAGCGTTTTTTACCAAATAAATTGCCTAAACTTTTTATTGATAAAATTGAAATAAAAAAGGAGTCAGTCACAAGATTTTTAGGCATTTACATTGATGAAAATATTACATGGAAGTATCATATCGACTATATTTCTACTAAATTGGCTAAAAGTATTGGAATTCTATATAAGGTCAGATACTATCTAAGTAAACAAAATTTAATTCAACTCTACTACTCATTTATTCATAGCTATATAAATTATGCAAATATTGTTTGGGGAAGTACCTCTAAAAGTAAGTTACGAAGTCTTTACCATCGTCAGAAACACGCAATGCGTTTAATATGTTTCGAAAATCATTTTTCTCATTCAAATATTTTATTTAAAAACGTTAAAGCACTTAACATTTACGAACTCAATTTCCATAATATTTTATGTTTTATGTTTCGTTGTAAAAGTGAACGACCATTGTCCAATTTCAAAGATCTTTTTACTTATAAAGCTATAAACAAATATGCTTTAGGAGATAATACTTTATTAATTGAACCCTTTTGTCAAACAAAGTTTAATCAATTTTGCATAAACTATAGAGCACCGTATTTATGGAACAAAATTGTAGTTCCAAATTTTGATTTGTCAATTTCGTTTTCCGTTTTTAAAACTAAATTAAAAAACTATATTCTTTCTACTGGCAATATATATAAATATTTTTGAAATGCAAAATTCTTTTTTTCACTCTTGATAATTTGTAAAATTATTTTCAGTTTTTGTTTCTTTTACATTGTTAATAGTTATTTGATCAATTGTATTTTTATTTTATTATATATACACGTATGATATATTTTATATGGTTCTGGCGACAATATCATTTGGATCTTTTTTCAGATACCAAGTTTATATATTGTTATATTGTTATATTACGATTAATAATTGTAAACTGAAAAAAAAAACTAAAAAAAAAACAAAAAAAAACAAACTATCCCTTAACATTGATAAAACTAAATGGATTCTTTTCCATCCTCTTACCAAAAAACATAAACTGCCAATTAACATGCCTCCACTTGTTATTGACAATATACAAATTAAAAAAGTAACAGTAACTAATTTTCTAGGCGTTTGTTTAGATGAAAATCTTACATGGAAAAATCACATTAAAAACTTATCAAGTAAAATTTCAAAAAGTATAGGAATATTGTACAAAGCGAGAAATGTCTTAAATAAACAAACTTTAGTACAATTATATCACTCATTTATTCATTGCCACATAAACTATGCAAACATTGCTTGGGGTAGTGCAAATAAAAACAAACTTAAACCTCTTTATTGTCAGCAGAAGCATATAGCACGTCTTATATATTTTAAAGACCGTTATACTCATGCCAAGCCTCTTTTATTTGAAATAAAGGTTTTTAATATATATGAGATTAATATTTTTAATATTCTTTGTTTTATGTTTAAATGTAAAACCAATTCATCCCCGATTTCTTTCCATAATTTGTATTCATCAAAAGATAAAAATAAATACATTTTACGCAATAATAATTTTATTAAGCTGCCCATTTTTCAAACAAATCTTTTGAAATTTTGTATTGATTATCACGGACCATTCTTATGGAATAAAATAGTTTTAAAAAATTTTACTGAGGATTTTATTAATCAAAGTAACTACTTTTCTTTTAAACAAAAGCTTAAAGAACTCATTTTTACAATCGATGATTTAACAATATACTTCTGATATTTTTTGTGATCTTTATTTTTACCATTTATTTAAACATGAACTTATAAAAAGTATATGCCTATCCTTAACAACTATAATTTACATATATAATAGATATAACGCATCTTGTATTTATTATGGAGTATTTTAAGTTTCTTACTTTTGTTAACTTATTTTTATTTTTTAATCTTGTAATTATCTTTTAAATTTTAACACGAACATTTCTTAGCGGTACTCGACGACAAGACCGTATGGTCTTCCACGAGTCCCCGCGTTCTTTTATTTTCTAATAACGACCATTATATTTATATATAAATTTATTATTATATATTTGTATTTGAAATATTGTAACGAAATGCTTATTTTACTAATAAAAAGAATATATATATATATATATATATATATATATATATATATATATTTATGTATGTAACATGCATTTTATAATTAATAAAATTTATGCGGAAACCTTAATTCAGCTTTCCATTTTTACTATAAATGGTTTTAAAGTTTACACTTTGTTAATTAATGAGTGCAACTTTAAAAGTACAAGTTTAATATCATTCCAAAGTTAGCGCGGGAAGCATTGATTTAAACAAATAATCCCGCACGGCTGAGATTTTAAGAAATTTCTTTTCCGTAAAATAGGCAAATATATATACATAAAAAAACAACAATTTTTAAGACTTTAAACACCGTCTAGGTAATTACACAAACTACAAGTTAATTACATGGATGAAACGATTCCTCTTGATAGTATTCAGGCTATAGCTGCAACTTTTGGCGCTTCATTTTGTGCTGAAAAAATAATAGATACTGTTTTGGAAAAGGTTTGTCGAAGTTTTTTTTCTGGAAACCGCAATTTTTGTGAAAACCATGACTTTTTAATTAAAATAAATTTTATTTAAAACGACGTTTGAAATTTCCACACAATAACATTTAAAAGTTGTAAAGAGGTATGTTGAAAAGAGCTTAATGCATTTATGATGCAACTATTTTTGAATAGTGTAGTTTAATTACTTTTTGTTAAAGTTTTTATGAATTTTAGTTGTTGAAAAATAATATATATTTCCATGTTTTTCACAAACTGTTATCTGAAGTCAGAGTTCATGTTTTTTAGTTCGTGTTAAAAAAAAACTTTTTATTAGCACTTTAATTTTGCAAAAACTCCACTTTTTTGATGATATTTCGCAAATAAGAGAGCCATTACATCTCAATTTAATTGATATTTACTTACTAATCAGTAAATATTGCAATGCAATAACTTTAATTTTCTAAGTTGTCGAAAAACATTGTATGCAATTTGCAAACAATGTTTTTCGACAACTTAGAAAATTAAAGTTATTTATTAACAGTTGAGTTAACAGGATGTTTTCATCATTTTATATAATTGTTTTATTGGTTAAAAAAAAATAAAACATACTTAAAATTTTTTATTTGTTGCTAATTTGAATTTTATTAATAAATATATTTTTTTATAATTTCTTTTTTTTAAAATAAGGATGGGACTCGGTACTATAAAGTACGATGGGTAAAGTACTCTTGGGAACCCACATCAAGTTTTATACATCTTGAGCACCTTATTAGAGACTTTTGGACTGAATTTGAACATCATATACCAGAAGTTCAGGAAAAAGTTCATACATCAAATGAGATTCTTAATGTAAGAAAATTACTTTTTTATTTTTATTTTTAATTTTCCTTATACAAAATATTCATTAAAAATACTTTTATTAACTTTATTTGTTTACTTACAAATAAATAAATAAAATTTGCAAAAGATGATTCTAACATTCACAAAAGTGTTTAAAATATTAAAGCAACCACAGTAATTTTTAAGATTTTAAAAGTTTATAAGTGTTGATTGAGAAATTTAAGATTCACATTTAATAACTATTTATTTGATAGTGGTGTAGTGGTTTGTGAACAAAGAGCTTTTGTTTCAAATTTTAAGTTCATTATTTTAAACAAAAGTTTTAATCACAATATCACAATAACAACAAAAATATAATCAGAAAATATATATACCAAGTAAGTGTAGAATTTATTAATATGGATTAGATAATTATTATTATTTTTTATTTACTAAACCTAAAACAAACAAAAAAACAATTATTTAGTAATTCCAAAAAATATTTTTTTCTTATTTTAGGTTCAATCAAAAGTTGTTAATGAACAGGAATTAATTCCGCAGTTTGATGGTGAAAAGCATAAAGACGAACTCAATACACTCCTTTCTACATTTGATGCTCCACAAGAAGATATTTCACATATAAACAATGTTGATTCTACTGTGTCTCATTCTTTTACACAATTGGCATCTTTAAACAAAGTACAATCATCATTAGAAATATCTGATCATATCATCCATCAAATTGTTTCACAAGGTAAGGCTGAGTAGTTTTTTTAGATTTTTATTTCCAAGAGTATATAAATACTATTAGAATAGAATAGAAAAGACGCTGTACACACTTGAGGTGTGTTGAGTCTTAATTATGTAGAGTTTTTTTTTTTTTTTTTTTTCAATTTGCATTCACTCCCAACAAGGCAGCAAGCAACCACTATTAAGTTAGGAGTTACTAGGAAAAAAAAAAGAACAGAGTTATAGAGCAAGGAAACGGTTGACAGAAGACTTGAAAAGTTAAAGGTTGTATGAGTCAGGAAAACATGAAGATGGGAGAGAGTTCCAAAGGATTGAAGTGCGGGGAAAAAAACTAGATGAATAAAAGTTTTTAGAGCATGCAGGGACAGATACAGTAAACGAATGAGACTTAGCTGAATGACGAGTAAAACGAGAATGAATTTTAGTTGATGGAACTAGAGATGATAACTCCTTTGAGCAGTAACCATGATAGTATCTGTAGAAAAGAGAAAGAGATGCAACTTGACGACGATGGGAAAGAGGTTCAAGCTTAGCAGATAGTCCAGGTCCAACAACATTTACAATGCGTTTTTGGACCTTGTCAAGAAGAGAAAGTGAATCGTTAGAAGAACCAGCCCAAATATGACAACAGTATTCCATACAGGGACGAATAAGAGATTTGTAGAGGTAGAGAATGGAATCAGAAGTAAGAAAATGGCGAGCACGATAAAGAGAAGCAACCTTAGCAGAAGCTAATTTAGCAATCGATTGTATATATGGTTTCCATGAAAGGTCAGTAGTAAGCGATAATCCAAGAAGACGTAAAGAGGAGGACTCAGTAAGAGGATTGCCATTCATTAATATAGGAATGTTGACCATATTACGGTAGTTGTTTGCAGTAAGCAATTGGGTTTTTTTAGAGTTGAAATTCACAAGCCACTGTGAACCCCAATCTATTACTGAAGTGAGATCAGATTCAAGATCAGCTGCTTGTTTTAGGCGATCGAAAAGAGAAGACTTTTTGTCAAGACAGGAGTATAAAGTTGAGTCATCAGCAAAAAGAGCTACTTTAGATGAAAGGTTGTCAGGAAGATCGTTTATGTAGATAAGAAACAAAACAGGGCCCAGGATGGAGCCTTGGGGAACCCCAGAAGTTACTGGAAATAAAGAAGAGTGTTGGCTTTCAAGGATGACTTTAATAAACCGGTCAGAAAGAAATGATTTGATAATCTCAAAAACTTTCCCAGAACCACCATATGAAGCAAGCTTGTGGAGAAGACCAGCATGCCAAACTTTGTCAAAAGCTTTAGATATGTTGAGAACAATAGCCCTAGCCTCACCGCCTCCATCTAATGCACGATAAAATTTTTCAGTTACAGCAGTTAGCAAGTCAGCCGTAGAGCGAGAGGATCGAAAACCGTATTGATTGTCTGACAGCAGTTTATTTTGACTCAAGATGAGATGTGAGGAATTTGTTGATCAAAGACTCAAAAACCTTGCTAATAACAGAAAGAAGACTGATCGGACGATAATTGAAGGGGTCAGAATTTTCTCCAGAGTTTTTGAATATTGGAACCACAGATGCCATTTTCCAACAAGCAGGAAAACAAGACTCAGCCAAACACTTGTTAAATAGTTTAGAGAGAATTGAAGAAAGTTCTGGAGAACAATTCTGCAAGACTGTGACAGGAATGTTGTCTGGACCACAAGCTGTAGACAAGATTAATTGAGATATGACTTTAGCAACAGAAGCCGGAGTGATTTGAATGTCTAACAATGGGTCAACCTGTTTGACTGGAATGGAAGGAAGAGAATGTCCATAAGATTCAAGAGTGGAATTAGAAGAAAAGTTCTTTGCAAACAGTTCTGCCTTATCCCTGGGAGAGGTAACAAGATCAGTCCCATGAATGAGAGATGGAATGTTAGATCTACCCTTGTTAACAATGCTGTTGAAGATTTTCCAAAAGTCTTTAGGGCCTAACTTCTGCGATAAGATGCGAGATTTAGTGAACTGAGAATAATGGAGCTTAGCATCAGAAAGCACCTTTTTACATCGATTTCTTGCAATAACAAATAGCCGTTTGTTCTCAAGAGAGTTGTTCTTTTGAAAAAGATGAAAAAAATGATTACGATTGTATATAGCAGCCGCACAAGAAGGAGAAAACCATGGAGTAGAATGAAGCTTGACTTAAAACCGACAAGAAGGAATAAAAGCTTTCATTCCAGCCTGAATCCAGGAGTCACGAAAAGAATCCCAGTCAACTTTAGGGTAGTAGTAGGTGGTGCGATGATAAGGTGAGCCCAAAAAAAAAAGTATGAGAAGAAAGATTTATAGAGATCATTGCATGGTCAGAACCACCTAAGAGAGAAAAGGGAGAAACTGAACATAAGCTTGGGTCAGAGACAAGACATAAGTCAAGGAGTGAAGGTAAATGATTCGGGCTGTCAGGAAAACGAGTCACAAAGTTAATTATCTGAGTAAGAGATTGAGAAACGCAGAAGTTAAAGGCTTTAGTGCCAGCAGGATCAGTGGTGTTAGAGCCAAGCCATTCAGTGTGATGGGCATTAAAATCTCCAACAACAACAATATTGGCAGAGGGGTAAAGAGAGAAGGCATGGTCAATTTGATCAGAGATAACATCTAAAAGAGTGCAATCATGGGAAGAAGGAGAACGATAAAGAACGAAGAGAAAGGTGATAGAGTGAAGAGGTGCTAGGCGAAAGCACATAAAAAAATGGTCAAAGGATTCGAACCTTTTCACGACAATTAGGGGAATTAATGCGTATGTATACCCCTAAACCTAACATGTGACTATTGGAGTCTTTACCAATCAAAGATTAGTGCCCTTCAACACTGACATCTGAAGAATGAATCGCAGAATTTTAATTTGTTTCACTGAGTGCAAGCGAGTCTGGTGAATTTTGCAGGAGGTAAGACCCAACTGATGGAAAGTTGCTTCGCAGACCGCGAATATTTGTAAAAGATATATTAAAACATTTAGGTGGTGGGGATGGTTTTTTAGGTTTAAAATTTTTGGTTACTTTTGTCATGATTTGGGTTTAATGAGAACTTGACTCATTTATTGATAAAGCACAGCCTCCTAATCAATGAGCTATGCAGTTGTCTCAGTCCTGTTAATTAACTCTGAGCCGTGACATAGGGCTCCTTTTGTGGCCTTGACAACGCACACCAAAAGCATTCACAGGGACACCATCCATGCACAACATGGCACTGTTAATATTCTGATATTTTAGGCTGGTTAGCAGAATTTTTCTGCTTACCCCTAAAGTTTTTGCCTAGGAGGCCTTCTACAAGACAGTAGCTGGATGCAGTTAACATCTGCCTAAGAAGAGCATTTTTATCGAGACACCATCTCTAGCCTTTACTCAACCAAGAGCCCCAAGGCAGTGGATGTTTAGCTGGATGCAGTTAACATCTGCCCAAATGAGCATTTTTATCGAGACACCATCTCTAGCCTTTACTCAACCAAGAGCCCCAAGACAGGGGAATTTTTAGTCGGAGTTTATTTCTTCTAGCCTTTGCCTAAGAAGAGCACACTCTGCAAAGCAGCAGGGCTTGTGGCAGGTGGAACTGGGTTACGTGATACCAGTAGCAAGATTGATCTTGATTATCCTGACCTGACCTGGAGTAGTTAAAAGGAGTTACTTCCCGCAACAGTACTTTAAGAAAACCAGGCATGACATTTTGGAAGTGCATTAGGAAAAACACTGCATCTAATAAAATACAGGAGTCTAAGGTGAGTGTAGGTTTTGTAGTTGGAGTAAGTAGCTAGTTACTGAGCTCACGCTGCATCAGAGAATAAACAGAACACAAACAAACATAAATCAGCTTACGGGTGAGTCAACACCGCGCCAGAGGTTCAGACAGAACACAAACATACATAAAAAACATAAAGTAACTTACGGGTGAGCAAACACCGTGCCAGAGGTTCAGACAGAACACAGACATACATAAAAAACATAAAGTAACTTACAGGCGAGCGAACACCGCACCAGAGGTTCAGACAGAACACAAACATACATATAAAGTAGATTACAGGTGAGCTAATACAGTAACTAAGGCACCTCCAACTATATTAAAAAAAAAAAATTACTATAGGCATGACTGATATAAGATAGTACTGATGACAGGAAGCACACTTCTTCCAGCCTTTGCTTAGAAAGCAAATCCTGCAAGGCAGCAGAACATGGAACAGGTTGCACTGGGTTACATGTTACCAGTAGCAGGATGATCATGAAGACCATACTCCTGACCTGACACTAGAATTAAGACTATGACAGCCGATTACAAAAAATAGTGTTCAGAAACCAAAAAGTTTATTAATGCTGTTTTTAAAAAGGTTCAAGTTATCTTTATTTATTATCCATTGAGGAAGAGAATTCGAATCATTTGTAACTCCGTGAAGAAATGGTGACAAATTAGTAAATTGTCTGCATATTCTACAATTGTTACTTTTACTTGGTCGTTCCAGCTCAAAATTTAGTAGAGGTTGGTGAAAATAAGCAATATTTTTCCCTTTAGAGATCTTATATATTTGAATTAGATCGCCTCTTCTTCTTCTATTATGCAAAGTTCTATTATGCAAATTCAAGTATCTTTAATCTTTCTTCATACTATTTATATATTTCTGCCTTAAAGATTTGGTTCTAGTAGCTCTGTGTTGCACGAATTCAAGATTGTCAATGTCCTTATTCCAAAATGGACTCTAAACTGTTGCTCCATATTCCAAATGAAGACGTACTAATGGTTTGTATAGTAACTTTAATAAACATTCAACTAAATATTCGAAAGAGTTTGCCTAATTTTCTGTTTGCTTTGCCTATAGCTGGATTAATATGAAAATGATTTAAACCAATTTAACAAAGACGACTCAAATCCCAGTCTAAGTAATTTTTCCAGTAATTGTGAGAGACTGGAAAAATTACTTAGACTGGGATTTAAATGTGAGAGACTGAATCAAATGCTTTTTTGAAATCCAAAAACAAAACATCAACTGAAATGTCCTCTTCATATGCTTGCATGATTAAATGTTTCCAACAGGTTTGTTATAGAACTTTTGTTATTAACAAAACTATGTAGCTCTTTAGAAATTAAATTGTTTTCAATGAGAAACACCATTATACAATCTCTAATAATTTGCTCCATAATTTTACCAACAATTGATGTTAGTGAAACTGGTCTATAATTTTTTGGATCTAGTTTATTCCCCTTTTTTGAATAACAGAACACTGCGCATGACTATAACCTTTGAACTTGACAAACATTCTGAACATTCCCTTAAAATTTTTGTGTGAATATTATCTGGACCTACTTTGTACATGTTAAAATTACTCAAATGTTTCTGAATAATAGAAATACTAAAATATGGATAAGTACATTTTTTAAAAAGATTGTTGCCTAAAACTGCCTAAAACTAAATCATCTCGTATAAAAACAGAAAATTTCATTAAGTATGTTTACTATCTCTTGATTATCAGTAGTTAATATACCATTATGCAGAATTATTGCTTTGAAAGAGTCTTTAAATCTTGTTTTGCTATTAATAGATGAATAGACACTTTTAGAATTGTTTTTTGAATTAAGTGCCAAATTTCTTTCAAAATTGCGAAAACTCTTTTTGACAAGTTTTTTATATCTTTATTTAATTTTTTATACTTATTAACTTCTAAAAGACTTTTAAAACCTGAACTTCTATTTCTAAGCCAACTTTTTGTTTTTATTTACACACTTTTAAGTTCACTTGTCATCCACAGTGACTTGTTTTTGTGTTGAAAAGAATTTTTATCTAAATTTAGTGTTAGAATATATTTTTAAGCATTTTTCATATTTTCTAAACCATTTTTTGTAACATTCATTAACAACAAGTCCTTTAAATTCTTATACCTAGTTTTTAAAATACAAATCTAATGCTTTATAGTTCCCTTTTTTTTATAAAAAATTGTTAATCCTTTTTGTTTTTTGTGATATTAATAAATTAGACCAATTTTCATATCCAAATCTAAATTTCAAAATTAAGATGACCATGATTGATGCCACCTAACACTGGAAAATGCTCCAGAAACTATGTTGCTATTATCAGTTAAAATAAGTTCTAAAATGTTAGTATCTATACCAAACTTTACTTGAAAACTAAAACAGTTAACATTTTGGTGCAGGTAACAGTCATGTAACGACTAAATGAACATACTTGCTGTTGTGTTACTCTTATTTATAATTTCATTAAAGTTTTATTCGTTCCACTTGATGTTTGCATAGTTAAAATCAACACATATTAAAATACCGGAGCATTAATTATTTTGTTTAAGTAAATATGCCTGCTTTAATGATTTTAAAATGTCAACATACTTTTCATTATTACTAAGACCTGTCCGGTAAATACAACCATGAACACCATACTTGCTCAATATTTTTATTTATTAGAAATTGTTCATTTATTTAATAAGGTTTAATATGCTTTTGTATATAAATGCATACTCCACCACCACAACTAAATTGACAATCCTTTCTAAACAGATTATAACCCAAAATAATAGTAGTAGACATTACTGACAACCAAGTCTCGCACACAAATATAACTTGAGCATTAGATCTGGATATATGATTAATGAATTCCTCAAATTTATTATTTAAAAAGGTTACATTTGTATATCACTCAGGTTAAATAATCAAATTTTTTTTGTTTTTAAAATTTTTATAAGTTCTTGATTCATTATGTTTAACAGCAGTGTATTAGCGCTCAAATCCGAATGCTTTACTCCTCCAGTGACTGTATCAGGGTCACTTAATTGGTTTTATTGGTTATATAAATATTGACAAGGAATATTTATAGAATGTTTAAAGTTATTTGTGCTAGTATTACGCTGTGATGACTAATTAATAATACTGTTAATAATACTTTCAGTATTATTAAAATTTAGTTATTTTTCATTTTCATATTTTTTATAAATCAACATATTTTGTCTTTTTCTTGTCAAGAAAAGATCAATATATCTTTAATAAAACCCAAAATTTTCCTTAAAAAGTGTTGGAAATGTCCTGGAATTTTAAATTAGTTGTTGGCTGGCCTTTAATAAAAGTTATTTTATGCTTTTCATTTAATGATAAAGATTTTTTCTTAGAAACTAAGTTTAGTTTCTTTCAAACTTTAATTGAAAAATACTAAACTTGGTTTCTTAAAATTTGCTAAAATTTAAAATTTTCTATCCAAAAAATAAAGTTTATGATTCTTAGTGGTCCACCAAGGGCACAAAGGGATTTTATAGACCCTAGTTGGGATCCACTATTTTAATGATATTAGATTGAAAAAAAAAGTTTCTAACAATAATTTTTTAGTAAAGATTTAATTGAGTTTTATTTCTACTTTCAATTAGAAACTTAATTTCTTTTAGACTCAACTCATTTTCATGAAAAGCAAAGAAATCGTAGTGATGATGATAACAATAGTGAATTTAAAAAACGACGCAAAATACCTGGAAATTGTCCAATTTGTGGAAAACATTTCAAGTCAACAACAAATATTGCTGCCCATAAAAAACTTCATACTGAAGAACGTCAGTTTAACTGTTCTGAATGTGGAAAGAAGTTCCGACGCAAATTACATTTACGTCGCCACTTAGAGTCTCATGCTGGTGTAAAAAGCTTTATATGTGAAGTTTGTGGAAGTGCTTTTACAAGTAAATGGTAATTGCTAGAAAAATAGTTTATTAACTATAATTTTGTTTGTCTTCAGTTCAATAATATTATTCTTAACTTCATTGAAAACAGTTTCTCACCTGTTCAAAATTTAAACCTGGCATTTTGTATATGGGATTGTCTATGTACCTGTATGAGTTAATTTATATATGTGAGTGTTTGTGATATGTGTTTTTATCTATTATGTATACATATGCTTTTATTTTATTAATGTATTTGTTAGTGTTATGTGTACGTGTGTGAGTTTTTAATTTTATAGGAGTATGTATTTTGTTTAATGTGGTTGTTTTATGTTGTACATAGTTATGTTGTTTTATATTGTATGTAGCAATGTTTTATGTTGTACATAGCTTAGAAATATTGTGGCTAATAATATTCTTTTAGGTATATGGAGGCACATGCTGTCATTCACACTGGTGAAAAACCTTTTCAGTGTGATGTTTGCGAAAAGAGATTTAACAATAAGGCCAACCTCAATAAACACCGGCAGATTCATGTAAACCAACGTCCATTTGTTTGTAATATTTGCGGCCAGAGTTACCGTCATAGTTATGATTTAAAGCGTCACATGTCTACGCATTCAGTATCAAAAGATTTTATTTGTAGTGAATGTGGAAAAAAATTTGCTCGGAAAACGTATCTTCAACGACACTTATTGACTCATGGAAATGAGAAAAAGTATTGCTGCACTCTTTGTGATCAAAAGTTCTTGAACAAGTCTCATCTTAACATCCATTTAAAACAACATTCTGAATCCATCCAACATCCTGAATCCATTCAACATCCTGAATTTCCTTTTCATAATTCAGTACGCAGCATAACAAAGACAAGTGTTACAGGCGAAAGTTTAAGGGCTTCGAATTTCACAAAATCTAGTGTAAAAGATGAACAAGAAATTCAGTATGATTTTGCCACAGATATTTCTGATACACAACAGAGTATAAATCCTGATCCAGCAATTTCAACGGATAGTTTTACGCAACACATTAACAGTTATCCCGAAAAATCCAGTGATCCAATATCTGATCAACAAAGTTTGTGTGATTTTAATACTTGGCACAGCATTTAATGTTATGGTGTTTGCTTCACCTTATTTGAATAGCACAAATTTTATTGTAAAAGACCTTTTTATAAGTTATTTATAAAACTATTTATTTCATTTATTTTTTGTAAACTTTATAGCTTAGTATAGTCTTATAAATTTATAGAATCAGTTTTATTATTTACAAAAAATATTTGTATGTGTGTATATTATATATAAGGTTCTTCAAAAATATATTAACTTATGTCTCAAAAGAAACAAAATTATACCCAAATATCAAAAATAATAATCATTGTATAAAATTTTTTTTTTATATTTTAGTGCCTAAAACTATAGCTTTTAAACTAAAATTAAAAAAGAGTTTTTTGACTTTTTTAAACACTTTTTTTTTATAAATTCATAATTATTTTTGAAAGTTTGATATGATTTCGCTTTTTTCGATACTTAGGTTGACATATTTCTGAAGAATATTGTCTAATAATATACATACACAGACTTTTGTAAAACCTTATATATATATATACAACCTTCGACATTAGCAAAAATGTCGAAGGTTGTATGTAGTAAAATGTTAGCTAATTTCCATAATATGCCGACTTTAATCTGTTAAAGGTCGGCGAAAAAAATTTAACACAAAGGTTTTACCATAAAAGATAGAAACGAGGTCGGCTAATTCCCATAGCTGTATATATATATATATATATATATATATATATATATATATATATATATATATATATATATATATATATATATATATATATATATATATATATATATATATATATATATATATATATATATATATATATATATATATCTATGTATGTATGTATGTATGTATGTATGTATTTATGTATGTATGTATGTATGCATATATATATATATATATATATATATATATATGCATGCATATATATATATATGCATATATATGTATATATATATATATATACATGCATATATATATATATATATATATATATATATATATATATATATATGCATGCATATATATATATATATATATATATATATACATGCATATATATATATATATGCATGCATATATATATATATATATATATATATATATATATATATATATTTAAATATATATATATTTGCGGCTTATTCCGCAAACGATATAACTCCAGTAAACCCAACTGTCCAGGAGCAACATAAAAGTATTACATATAGGCACCGTATAGGCACTTACATGGATTGTAAGTATGTAAGTGCCCCGTATAGGCACTTACATGGATTTTTATTGTTAATTTTTTATATTTATGTATTTAAAATCATTACTAAAAACAAGTTATGTTTTGTACTATGATGTCTTAGAAGTAAGAAAACCTGTTACCGCAATAAAGTCGATTTTACAAAAAGGTGGAAATATCTTGTTTGTGGATTAATCCGTCCATATGTGGTTTTGCTTACTAAAACCAAAAAGTTCTGAAAATTTTATATTTTTAACCATTTTTTAAGTGTTTATTTTAATTAAAATTTTTTCGATGATCAACTAGGTTCACATTTTTAATAATCTTTTATTATTAGCTTTGTTATATAAAATCTAATGAAATGTTATTATTGCAAAAAATTTCATATATGACCCCCTTCTAACCCTTTTTAAAGTGTTTCTCTTAAAATAACCCAAAATATATTATTTACATAATATTATTAATAATATATTAACTATGTTCGTAGTTCTATATATAGGGGAGAGTTGCCTTAATTGAAACAATTTAGGAATAAATATTTATTAACCAAAGATGGCTTAACTATGAAAACATTTATGATTTGATTAATACAAACAGACATCCCTACTATACTTTTAACCATAATTTGAATTATTGCAAAAACAAATTTATTGGAAATAAATTTGTTTTTGCAAAGATAGCATTTTATTCCAATCAAAGTAACTGGTTCCCTAAATTGGAACTTTTTGACTCCTAAATCAGAACAGGCTATTTTTTTTTAAAAAAAAAGACTAGTAAAATCAACAAAAATTGGTTAAAAATGATTTTTATCTTTACAGTGAAAGCATTAAAAATGATTTTTATCTTTACGGTTTATAGTTGTTACTAAGTATTTTTTAATTGCACTCGAACTATTTTTACAACCCTTTGATTTTATTACTAATTAGGTAAGAAAAACTTTAATGTTCCAATTAAGGATAATTAAGACTATTTTGTTATATCACTGCAATAATATGCTTGCAGCACCTTATAAATAAGTTTATATCGTTATTTTGCATTCTAAATCCCATCGAATCCCACCGTATAACCTATAACACTACAATTTACCCAGCGCAATTGATAAAGTGTGAACTTAAAATTAGATCACTGAAAAAAAATGTTGCAAAAAAACTTTAAATCAATGGTGCAAATGCATTTTTTGAGGAACAACTTTCGAAATGTTTCAAAGCGTCGAAAATAATACGTTTTACTAAAATAAATGCAAAATATAGCTATAATTCATTTTTTTTCAAAAATAAATGCAAGTGTTCCAATTAAGGCGCTGTTCCAGTTAAAGCAAATCTCCCCTACTTGGTATACTAAAACCAAATATAAGTTTATTTAAAAGAATTTTCACCCCTCTCATGACACCGATACCCCACAAGCCCTTTTTTCCCCCGCGTCATATTTTTCTGCCTAATATATTGATTTTTGGAAATTTAATTTTTAAGTAAAACGAAAAAGATTTAATTGATAAACAACTTTCAAATTTATCATAAAAGACTATTTTTATTAAACAAGAAAGTAAATGACTGTTATAGGTTGAAAATATTAACGCTACCAGTAGATTCTCCTTAAAAACACATACACCTTAAATACAACACATACATTTTCAGTAATGGGTACCACTATAGTGGTATATTAAAAATTTCAATGATGTTATAACGTCATTGAAATTTTTAAACAATAATTCTCTAGACATCCTAAATGACTTTATCAAAAGTTTAACTCTTATAATCTAGAAATCCCAAGGAAGTTAATGTAAACCAATTTTTTTTTTCTTTTTAAAGTTTGAATTTATGCATTATGACACCCTGGTGTTTAAAAACTTAATTTTAAGTTTGCAATCATTTCATTTCTAGATAATGCTAGACCTGTTCTAATCATCCAATGCAATATAAAATAATTCCCAACGCAAAAAAATGTTTATTCTGCATATTATAATAATAATAATGTATATTTCAAATAATATAAAAGAAAATAGGAAAAGAAGAAAAAAGATTTAGTCTTAATACAATATCAAATTACTTTTTGAATTAAAACGAATATATATGAAAAACTAGCACTATACAATATCATTAAACAAATTTTAGTCTTGTAATTTTAAATCACAGGAATAAAATTTTATATAATAAATTTTAGTGTTGAAATTAAAAATACCTGACTCAGTATAAGAATAGAGTTTCTTTTTTAAAAAGTCATAATACAATTATAAAGATAGAAATTAATTTATTATGCTCTGCTCTCTTAAGAACATTGAATCACTCTGCTTTGTAGAATACATTTAAATTCATTTGTATATATGTACGAAATTGTGAACATTTATTTGCGGGAAACATTTAAAACTCGGAAAAGATATTAATTTTGAAAGAAAATTTTTTTTAGCTTGCTAATATTGTCTTTGAAAAAATTTTTTTTTTCCAATTAGCTCAACCTGGATATCAAAAAAAGCCCCTACAGGCATTTGTTTATAAAAGTTACGCTCTAAATGTCTTTTAAACGTTTTTTAAACGTCTTTTAATCGTTCTTTACGTAAGAATGTTTAAAAAGATATTTAAAATACATTTAGAAAGAAACTTTAAAAAAAAAAAATGCCTGCTAAGAAGTATTTAAAAATCTTAAAAATAATACTTGTTTTTTACAAAAATGATGAGTTTCCTGGAAAAAAATACACTAAAAGTCTATGTTTTTTGAAAAACAAATATTATTTTTAAAATCCTTTTTTTTTTTATCCCATTTGTTTAACCGTAAATTTGAAATAGTTACAAATTTATTTATAGTTTTACAAAAATAGGTTCACTCATATAGAGAAAAACTTGTCATTGGAGTGACACCTTAATAAAATAAACAAATAAAGAAAAAAAGTAATGTAGATAACGAACAAAATAAAATTAAAAAAAGAACAATAATTTTTAAAAAAGCAAGACAAATAACACAAAAAAAGGGAACTGACATAAGAGATAACGATTAAATGAGATAATGGAATGTTTGATGATCAAAAGGATGATAGAAAATAAAAAAGAAAAAAAAATGACATTTTTAAATATTATGAAGAGACGAATGATAAGAAATAACTTGATTAATAGCAACAAACATAAAAATACCAATACTAAAAATAATTAGTAGGAATGCGCCGAATCCGGTTTTTGGCCGAACACCAAATCAGAACGTTCGGCCATGATATTTTGCTAAACTCCGAACGGTTTGGCAACCTATTGTTAATTTTAGATATAAACATTAGTTATTGAACTTAAATTGAAAAACAGGCTCTAGAGAGGGGGTGCAGCTGGTGCGCCACACCACAACCCGTAAGAGTTTAAGTGCGGTTTGGAGCTCACCTTCCAGGAATAAAGCTGGCTTTTTTAGACTTGCTTCAGCTAAATCTTACTCCAAAAACTAGAAACCTGTGGCTTTGAATATTAATTCCTATTGACATTTGCAACAAAGTCATTCAAGCCAGTAACGCGACTTTATAGATGGAGGTTTCAAATATAGAAAGCTTACTTTCACAATTAGTAGCTATTCTCGACAGTTGGAAAGCAATATTTAATGAAGCTAAGCTTGCTGCATCTACCCTTGATGTAGAAATAAAATTGTTTAGAAACGATAGCAGAAAACAATACCACAATAAAAATGTAAAATGAGTGAGGTAGGCGAATCCCTTGAAACCCTTATTTAGAAAGCAAATTTATTACGTAACGTTGGATAATATTTTTGTAGGACTTACAGTTCTTTTTAGCGCCATAAAATAGATTTCTTCAGAAATCTTCATCTTTCTTTGGAACTACCAAAAAATGACAGAATAGAAATTAATACACGAAGCAGCTAGTTTTGAAGAGAAATTTCACTGTTAATTTGATTAACAGATTATTTAGACTGTCCGAATGATGGGTTGTTCTACATGACTTTTTTTATTTACTCTTTTTTAATTTATATATATATGGATTTTGTGCTTATTTATATGTACTTGATGTTTGAATTAAAAAATTAATAATAATATAATAAAATAAATAAATAAATTTTATATTAAAATTTAACTTGTTTTACAGTAGCTACCAGATACCGTACAAATGAGTTGAAATCTAAACTTAAAAAACATATGATATTCTCCAAATTTTGCATTTTTTGCATGTTCGGCTGAACTATTGCGAAGGTTCGGCCGAACATGCAAAACAAAATAAAAAAAAATCAACATAAAATAAAAAAAATGTAAACGTTAAAATAAACAATGCACAAAATTTCACAATAATATAAACAAAACACTTTTAAAATACACGACACGACATTATAAACAATACACAAAACTACGCGACAGTATAAACAATCCAAACAACAAAACTAATAAAAATGCTATTTTTGCTTTATTTTAAAAAAATGCTATATTTGCTTTATTTTCGAATTATCACACACATTTTTATTCTTTAAACTTTCTTATGTTTATTTAATGTTTTTCTACTTTAATATTTTTACTTTGTTTTTTTCATTTTTCAAATCTTCTATTCCAAACAGTTTTTCTTTTTCATTTGCTCTTTTATCTATTTTCCACATTTTCACCGCTAAAATAATGCTTCCTTCAATTGCGATGTCATTGTAAATTTAATTACAATTAAATTTTAATTACGAATTTAATTATAATTTAGTTATGCTTTTTTGATACTAAACAAAAAAAAAAAAAGGTTGACCAGGTTTAGAAAAAAAAAATTTAATTTTTAAATACTATTTTCCATACTTCAAAGACAATTTAACATAAGCATCACCACGAAAACAATTCTGTATGAGCCCTTTAGGCAAATTGTTTTCATTTTAAAAAATGTTGCAGATAAACTAATCATAGTTAACAAATTTTTTTTTTAAATTCTTATAAATTCTTATACATTTTTTATAACTTAAATTCATTGGTATAAGAAAACAGATAAACAAAAAAAATTTCTAAAAATAAGCTATGACAACCAAAGTAACGAAACTCAAGATTAGCAATATTTCTAGGGAAGAACGGGGTGAGATGGGACAGGGGTGAGATGGGGTATGGCAATATCTCAGAAAAAAATTATTAAATCAGTTTTTTTTTATATATATCTGATAAGATTACAATAAGTACTTCATATTATTGTATTTTTTTGAGTTTCAAAAGTATTTTATTTTTTTTAAATTATTTTCGAATATGTTAAAATCTAACAAGCTTCCAGGATTTTGAAGACATCATTAATATATTTATGTGTTGTTTCCATATATTTTTATGTTTAAGGTTTTTAATTAATCATTACTGAAGAAATATAGTTAACATATGGTTAAAAGTAAAGGAGTAAAACAAGAAGGACAGGTAACTTCTGCTGAAAGGGAAACGTTAGTTACAATGGCAGGTTGTATAAATGCCCTTGGAAATTCTATTCCACCGTTTTTGATATTTCCCTGTGCCAACTTTCGTAGCCACATGCTTAAAGGTGCACCAACAGGTACCAATGTTGATGCTAATCTAAGTGGATGAATAAATGCAGAAATATTTTTGAAATGGTTAGATCATTTTGTGCAGTATGAACATCCTAGACAGCATCATCTATTACTTTTAATAATGGACAACCACAAAAGTCATATATCGATTGAATTGATGGATAAAACTAAGGAAAGTAGTGTTGTGCTCTTGACATTGCCACCCCATTGTAGCCACAAACTCCTACCATTTGACAGATCAATATTTGGGCCATTAAAGAAATTTTACAGTTCAGCATGTGATTTATGAAAAAAGGCACATCCAAATATTCCTATGACGATATATGACATTTCTGAAAATTTAGGAATAGCTTATGCAAGAGTCTTTACCTCCTAAAACATGCAAAATGGCTTTAAAGCAGCTGGCATTTTCCCGTACGACCCATATGTTTTTAGTAATGTTGGCTTTTTATGTTCTTATTTTTCTGATTGGACAATTCCAGCAAATATCTCTACCTTATCAGCCAGTTTTTCAGCAGTATTTCTCTACCGGTATAAAAAACGATTTTTGTCAGTAAAGCTAATGTACACGATCAGACAGACCCTGCAATTAATGCTTACAATTTAAGTAAATTATCTGATTTGCAAACACAAACAATCCCTACACCACTATCTATTGTATCTGAAGTTATTAATGACAAGAAACAGCAAATAAGCACTTCTGCCTACCATTGGACAGCAGAAGATAAAAGGCCATTTCCAAATGCGGGTGAGAGGGCGACAAAGAGAAAAATTGAAAAAAGAAAATGTTCTAGGTCTCTGGTATTGACTGACACACCAACAAGAAATGAACTAGTTGTAAGTCATCAGAATGTAAAAGAAAAAAGGAAGATAAAAATAAGAAAAAGCAAAAAAGTTAACCCAAATAGACATTAACGTATTTTTGACTCAATTTAAAATTCAAGCAACCTTGTTAAACAAAGTTATAAATGCATTTAGAATATCTTATTTTAACACAAATAAATGTTGTGTATTGTTATGTTATATAAGAAGTAGAATAAACAGAAAAAAATAATGCTCAAAATTATTTGTTTCTAACTTGTCCTATTTCTCCCCAAACATTTTCCCATTTCACCCCAACATGGGGTGACATGGGTCAAACAGTGTCACATTAAGGGGCTATCCCCCCATAAAACTTCAAAATTTTCAAATTTTTTTTTCAATTTTAACTATTTTAAACTATACAGAATCATAAAATTTGTTTTGGATGTATTAGATTAATCTTTAGCTATCTTAAATTGTCTATTTAAATTAACCACCTCCTAAAAGATATTCTTATCAACGCCATAGCAACGCACTTAAACAATTTTATACACCATACTTTTACCTTAATTTCATCCAAAATAGTGTTACACTTGCAATGCATAACCTTGATGCGTTTTTCTAGAATTTACCAATACCTTGGTACATCAAGTACGACAATATTCTTCAGTTCAGTCAGTTCTTGAGGTTTTATTAGGTTAGTTTAATCAGTAAAAATGGGAAAAGCTTGTCGATTTATGAGATGTTCACAAACTCATAAAAAAAGAAAAGGTTTATGGAAAATGTTCAAAATTCTGTTTAACATTCAGATACAATTGTATCTGATAGTAATAATACCGTCAACTGGGGTGAATATGAACGCTTTTTGAACATTTTTGCATCATGGAAGAAAACTCTTGGCCTAATCGCTACCATTTTTTCTGAAACAGAACATTATTCTATTCAGCTTCCTGTTTTAGTCGTAAGCCTGATCAACACTATGCAGTAAATACCTTAGTTTTCTGGTTTTTTACGAGGATATACGTATTTCCGAAACGGGGTGAAAATGAACGGGCGATTTGGGGTGACTTTGAACACTACATATTACTTCTATATCCTAGTATATGGCTATATTACCTTATTACAATGGGGGAAAAAAAATGTTAAAGATCAAAACAGATAACAGGATGTTTATTTTACATAGAACATATTTTTATTTAAATTAAGTTTATGTGAAAAATTAGCCTACTATATTTAAAACCTAGTTTTTTCAATATATTAACATGTATCACAATATTTACAAATCTGCTCTGCGTAAAAACGGAACACAAAATATCTCTATCCTCAAACTCTTCAAATGACTCACACATGCTGCATAAAAAATCAATATTTTCAATATTGAGCTCATAATAATCATCTTTATTATAAATGAGACCACAACACTGGAGGTGATATGGTTTACTGCATTTATCGCATTGAATCCATACGTCGTCGCTTAACTCTACCCATTTTTTGTTACAGAAATTACAGTACCAATCACTATCAGTGTTGTTGTTTAGCTCTGTTGAGCTAGGTGGAATTGACCCAACTAAAGAATGAATTCTTTTACCTAGTGCCACTTCTCCATGACTACTTAAATCCTCTAAAAACAACAACACCTAATGGTTGGCAGAGATGAGTTGCATTTGGGGGCATTGTTGTAAACTTAATGTTATGTTGAATTGTGGCTTCAATAACTTCAGGAGAAAAATGTGAACCAAGACTATCTCTAATCAACAGTGTTGTTCCAGCTTTTGAAATAGCAACAGGCAATTATATTTCCATAAACCATCTGGTAAATGTCCTACCATCAAACCACCCAATAGGGGTGATGTCGTAAACAGTTCCATGTAGCCCACCTTGAGTCCAACCCTGGTAAAGATTCTTTGCTTTGTAAACCACCATGGGAGGCAAAAACTCTCCGAAAGCATTGCCAGAAAATATTAAACTGGTCGACTGCTTCAAATGTTCTTGTTTTTTTCGACACGGTGCCCGTGGCCATGACGAACAATAACGGATTTAGACCCTGGATTGTCTGTTATATTGGTCTCATCATAGTTATAGACATTTTCTGGAGGTATATCCTTCAACTCTTTATACAAATTATCAAAATATTTGTTAAGGGTATCTTCGTTGATCATAGCTCTACTGTGCTTTACATTATCAGCAATGTCTCTTTATGCAAGACTGAAACCAATCTACCCCAGGCATATTGTTTTTGAATCGAGCGTCAGTTATACTCTTTTTATCACAATATGATTTGACTAAAAGTCTTATATTCTAAGAATCAAATAGTAACCTCCATTAATTCATATGTACAAATGTTTGGATAAATAAATTTTCTGTTATACTATCAAGTCTGGTTTGTCCGCTGTTTTTTTTGGAACTTGATCCCCATCTTCACTTTTTTGTGTAATGTTCCTAATGGAATATTGTACTTTTTTGAAGCTTTCCTGAAGCTAAATCTGTGATTTTTGACTTTAGGCTATTTCCAAGTCTTTTTTGTATAACTTTTGTAATTTCGAAGCATAGTTCTAAAAATTAACAAAAAATAATTAAATAATGTCATTTCAAATGAACTTATAATCGAATACAGACAAGTTATACATTAAATTATTGTTTTATTAGGCATTATGTACCTGAACGTGAATCAAGGTAACTTTGATGACGTTTAGATGAGCGGTTTTTAAGATATCCCTTTATAGGTGAGTTAATAACACGAACCACGTAGCTTGTATTGTTTATATGCGATAGAGAAAAGGCGGGAAAAAATTTTTTATTATATTAAAAATATTTCAATTTTTAGCTATATTTTATGTACTGCTTCACCATTAAGTAAAGCTAGTACTAGTGTTTCACCCCACTGTTCATATTCACCCCCGTTAAATTGCCGACAATAAATCCAAATGCCCCTAACATCACTTGTGTTACTGAACCAATTTTTAAAAATCCACTTAATTTGTCAGCTTCAGCTCATAAAATTGAAAACTTAGAAGATACAATTATTTCGAAACCTGCCATATCTGGTTATCGTATAATTGATGTTTCTGTTTTACTGTCTATTTTAAGTATTGTTCTGTGTCCAGAGCGTGGTTGTTCCACACTCTCACTAGGTGAGAGATATATACAACGACGTGGTTTATCATCCTTACTATGTCTTAAGTGTATGAAAAGAGGTTGTAACTATTTTCAAAAGTTCTACACTTCTAACTATGACAATAAAAAAGGATTTGATATCAATAAACGAATAATTTATTGTATGCGATTATTGGGTCATGGATATGCAGGCATAAAAAAATTTTGTACCATTATGAATCTACCTAAGCCAATGACCAAAAACAATTTTGAAAAACTGATAAAAGTAATTTCAAAAGCTGTTAAAACTGTAGCAGAAAGAACAATGATAAATGCTGCTAATAAATTGCAAATTACAGCTTTGACAGTAACTGATATTTGTGTATCTTGTCATGGAACATGGCAAAAACGAGGATACTCATCATTGAACGAAGTCTTTTCTGCCATCTCTACTGCTAGTGGTAAAGTTTTAGTTGTTGAAATCTTGTCCAGATATTGTAAAGTTGTAATTTAACTCAAATTCTCCAAAAATCTGATCCAACTTCTTATGCACAATGGAAAAATACGTTCAATATTTAGGTGATGGTGATACTAAAAGTTACTATAGTGTTAAAAACGTATACCCTGATATAGAAGTTGAAAAGCTGGAATGTGTTGGTCATTATTAAAAAAGAGTTAAAACGCACCTCCGAAATTAAAAAAAAAAAGAAAAAGGCCTCGGTGGTAGAGGCCGCCTTATAGATGCAACAATTGATTGTTTACAAAACTTTGTTGAAGATGCTCTCAGGAAAAATGTGGGTAAACTTAAGGAAATGAGAGCTGGGGTGTTGGCATCACTATTTCATGTTGCTTTCTCAAAAAATAATAGCTCACATTTCCCACACTGCCCCACTGGTGCAGACAGCTGGTGCAAATACAATGCCGATAAAATAAATAAGGCATCAGCATATAAGCCAGGTTTACCAATGGATGTCATTATGAAAGTAAGACCTATATTTGAGAATTTAAGTAAAGGCATTGAGTTACACAAATGTTTTCACGGTAAGACACAAAATGCCAATGAATCTTTTAATGGAATGATTTGGAAGCGTATACCAAAACAAACATTTGTATCACTTACCCAATTAGAAATTGGTGTATATGATGCTGTTGTTAACTTTAATGTTGGAGCAAAAACATCTATTGATATTTTAAAGCAACTGGACATGGAACCAGGCTTACATATGATTGCAGGATGCAAATCATTAAATAATGAAAGATTACAAAAAGCAGAAATTAGAATGAACCCTACTAATAATTTAAGAAGGCAAGTATTACGTGCCAAGAAACTGAAGATGAATGAGAAAATAATTGAATAAGAAGGTGACTTGTATGTTCCTGGTGGATTTTGAAAACTTTGTTTATTTTTTAACAGTTTTTATGAAAAAATTGTATTGTTTTCAAAAATTTTAACTTAAATTGTTTTTTTCTCAAAATAGAAATTTGTGCACGCCGGCCAAATTATCTGGAGAACCGTATTACATTTTTATATGAAATTTTCAGGAAGTGTTTACCATATTATACTATGTGAAATGAATGGAATGGATTTTTTTTATTATTAAAAATTTACATATATATGAAATAAAATCGATAAAAATTTTGACCATGATCTTTGATGGTGACAAAATCTGATCCATTCATTTCATAGCCCTACTTTATGATAATATTGTGTTAAAATTTTAAAAGGTAAATATGTACACATATTCTTATATTTTGGCCAGCGTGAAGTTATTTTTTGGTCATTTTAGGGGTGTTTTTTGGTTACCAAGGAAACCACAAATTTATTTTTTTTTTAAAAATGGTTTATATTTTACTAAAACCTAGAAACCCATAACATTTTTTTTGAAAATACATAGATTTAAAAACAGAGGGGGTAACCCCTTTAAAAAACGAGGCCGTGAATTTAATTTGATGGTTAAGTAATGGGTTTTTAAATAATTTCCCATGACAATACATTGGACTATAGTTTTAACCCAATTTTTATATTGTTTGGCGAAAATATAAAGCGCGGCAGACAACCAAATTTTTTTGTCCCACCTCACCCTGTTCTCCCCTACATTTTGCAAATGGGTAGGACAAAGCGGGACAGTGAAAAAACAGTTATTTGTTAATTGTAAAGCTTTAAAAGTAATAAAAAATGAAGGCATTTTATCATTTAAATTTGTTCAGACATTAAAATCTTAGAAAAAGTAACATGCCCATACAAATTACACGCCCATACACCGCAAAAAAAAAAAAAAAATTTTTGTGTTTTATTATAAAATACTATTCTTTTATTTATTTATTTTATTTTGTCCTTCGAAATAAGCTTTACAATGTTTTACAACATAACAATATAAAGTTTTAAAAAAATTTACAACATAACAATATAAAGTTTTAAAAAATGACCATGTCTTCTGCCAGCTCCGACTGGAGCTGGCAGAAGACATGGTCTTATCATCCAGCTCCGTTGTTACAAATTTAGATATAATCTTGTATATAATACACATGCATTAACTTTTTATTTATTTATTTTTTTTATTATTATTTTTTCTTTTTACGTCAATATAATAATATAACTTTGAAATCCACACATATTGAAGAAAATATATATTGAAAAAACAAGATAAAAACGTACTGCATCAATATTAAAGATATTAAATAACTAACCTTAAATAAAGGTTTTAAAAGTTAGTAATTGATCATAATCAAAATTAAGTATATGTTATTAAATATATATGTTTTGTTGCACGTTTAAAATATAGAGTGGAAGTCATAGTCTTTATATTACTTCTTAGAATTGAGATCCACAAGCGTGGCCCTCGGCAAGATATTGAGAAGTCAGCTTGTTTTAATAAAGTTTTATAGAAATAAATTGATATTGGGAAGTGTTTGGTAGAGTAACATAAACATAAAAAGTGGAATTTTAAGAATGTTTACTTTGAAGACATTAAGCGCTCCAAGTTCTCTTGGTAGAGGTTTGGCACTGGCGTACCTGTTTGCGTTTAATATTAAGCGACATGCATGAATAAGTACTTGCCCAGATTATGTTACAGTAATTGATGCAGCTAAGAATAAAAGAAAAATAAATATTTTTTAAACAAGTTGTATTAAGAAAATACATAATTCCGATAATTTTAGATATCTTCTTTTCCACTTTTTTAATATGATTACTCCATCTAACTCTTTCATTAAGAACTACACCTAAAAAGTTGATTGAGTATTCTCTTTTTGTAAAAAGAATATATTAGCTTTTTTCTACGTTTAGGGAAAGTTTGTTGGCCTTAAACCATTCGTTTAGATTTTCTAGCTTTTGATTAACCGTATTAAACATAAAGTTAATGTTTTTGTGGCTAAAAGATACTTGCGTATCGTCAGCAAAGAGAACAAAGTTGAGTTTATTGGAAGATGAGTAGATATCATTAATATAAACAAGAAATAGCAATGGCCTTAGAATTGATCCTTGCGGGCCCCCACAGGTTATAATTTTAGGTTGTGTAACAGTATTGTTATACGATAATGCTTGTCTTTGATTATTAATTATGATGAGCGAAACCATTTTAAATTGTTGTTTTTTATTCCATAATTATCTAGTTTATACAGAAGAATCTCAAGGTCAACAGTGTCAAATGCTTTTGAAAGATCAAGGAATACCCCTAGAGTGTATTTATTTTTATGAAATCCATTTAAAATTTCACTTACTACAGCGTGTTCTGTTGAGTGTCAGTTTGACTACAGCGTGTTCTGTTGAGTGTCGTTTTTGAAATCGATATTGATTATTGTTTAAGAAGTGATGATTAACTAGAAAGTTATAGAGTCTATTGTGCATTATGCTCTAATATTTTTGAAAAACAGGGTAAAATAAAAATGGGTCTATAGTTAGAAGCCATAGAATCGTCTCCACTTTTTAAATACAGGAATAACTTTATCCATCTTAAGCTGTTCAAGAAATATCCCGTGATTTAAAGACATGTTGTAAATATGCAGAAGGGGATGTTCAAAAATATCGTAGACACTTTTTACAATATTCGCGCTAATGTTGTCAAGCCCTGGGCTTTTATTTGATTTTAGGGTATTAAAGACGTTTTGAAGCTCATTGGGAGTTATTTTATGCTCTTCCATAACGAGATTTTTTTTTTTCTAAATGTGATTTTAAATTTTTTTTTCAGGAGTTACTTTTTCAGCAAGTTTTTTCCCAATTTTTTGTAAAGAAGCTGTTAAATTTCTCAGTAATGTCTATAGATTTGGAGGTTGCAATATCACTTTTATGCGTTCTTAAGAATTTTGTGAACTTTTTAGTTGTATATTTTTTTATTTCTGAAACCTCTTTTATTATGCTCCATATTTTTTGAGTGTTACCAGCCAGGAGCGGATCTAGCATTTTAAATGGGCGATGCGAAATATTTTCATAGAACACCCCTCCCCTCCAACCTCCCTAGGGTTTAAGCTTTAGCAAGGGTGGGGTGAACATGCCTCTGGCGGCTTTTTTTTAGGAGTGACGCTGCTGTTTACGTCATTAAATAATAACTAAATTTATTTTGTATTGCTTTTGTATCTATTTTTAATGAAAATTTTTACAAATGCTGCCCTGGCTATTTCGTTCATAAATTAGACATGTAATTTCAAGTCTAATTTACTTAATAAAGTGCACCAACGAGAAGGTAAGCCATAGGACATTCCACTTCATCTGTATACTATCATTTTGCCTAAGGTTAGCCCTCCATTTCTGGCTTCTTACCTTTTCTTTATAGGCACGTAGTAATATTAGGTTATTTATTAATGTAAAATAGTATTAAGTTAATTAAGTAATATTATAATTATAAAGGTTAGCCCTTCATTTCAATTAATTTTTTTAACTAAAATACTTTTTTAACATTTACAAGTTGTTGTTGGAATTGTTCATAACATAAATAAACGATTTTATCATATTTAGAAAATCTCTCATGTCAATAGTCTTTAAATTACCATTAATTTAAAGGCCAAGTAAAATGAGGCATATCAGATAAATAGAAATTTAAAAATTCATAAAAATCAGATTTCCATGGTTTTTTAACTTGTATTTTGGACAGTAGAGTTAAAGGAACTAATGTTAGACCTTTATAAATAAACATACCATTTTCTGAAAACCTGTTATCTAGCTCATTAATAAGATGTTCAATTAATGGAAAAGTAATGCTATGTTTAATATAGTCACAAACTACATTTGTTGGATGATTATCCTGGTATACCTGGAAAATACACCATAGGTCACAACTTGGATATCAATACTAAACCGAAAGCCAACTAAAAGCAATAGTGAAGCAATAGTGAAGCAATAGTGAAGCAATAGTGAAGCAATAGTGAAGCAATAGTGAAGCAATAGTGAAGCAATAGTGAAGCAATTGTGTATCTTTCAGTGTGATGTATATCAACTTTTTTTTATTTCTTAAAACAGATTTTTTAGATTAGTTATTTTATAACACTGCACGGATATGTCAAGAGATTTGGTTTGAAGTGTTAATGGATATGTCAAGAGATTTAGTTTGAAGTGTTAATGGATATGTCAAGAGATTTAGTTTGAAGTGTTAATGGATATGTCAAGAGATTTAGTTTGAAGTGTTAATGGATATGTCAAGAGATTTAGTTTGAAGTGTTAATGGATATGTCAAGAGATTTAGTTTGAAGTGTTAATGGATATGTCAAGAGATTTAGTTTGAAGTGTTAATGGATATGTCAAGAGATTTAGTTTGAAGTGTTAATGGATATGTCAAGAGATTTAGTTTGAAGTGTTGATGGATATGTCAAGAGATTTAGTTTGAAGTGTTAATGGTTATGTCAAGAGATTTAGTTTGAAGTGTTAATGGTTATGTCAAGAGATTTAGTTTGAAGTGTTAATGGATATGTCAAGAGATTTAGTTTGAAGTGTTAATGGATATGTCAAGAGATTTAGTTTGAAGTGTTAATGGATATGTCAAGAGATTTAGTTTGAAGTGTTAATGGTTATGTCAAGAGATTTAGTTTGAAGTGTTAATTGATATGTCAAGAGATTTAGTTTGTTACAGTAGTTGCATAAAAAAATCCTAAACTGTTTTATTATAACTTACAATAAAAGAGAAATCTTTTAATAATCGTAAAAAAGAAGAGAATTTGGAAGAATACTGTTGTATTTCTTTGATTCATTTAATCCCATTTCCTCAGTAGCATGAATAACAATAATAAAACTATCAAAAAAACATCAAGATCTCTCAGCTTTTGAGTCCATCTTGTTCGAAAAGTATATACAATTTTTTCCTGGTCTAGACTTAAATATTTTTTGAGACAGTTAATAGGGTTAGGAGAAAAATCAGAAAAATAAGAAGTTTCTTTTACTGGGCGAAAATTTTTCACTTTTTGAAATTGATATGCAGCTGCTACAGCTAAACTAAGTTTATGGCTAAGTTGCTATGTAGCTAAACTAAGTTGCTATTTGACTTGCACAATGAACAAAAAAAAAAAAATTATGATTAAGAGCTTTTATTTAAGAAGCAACTCCTCCTCCTCCTTTATATTCATCTGTCATAAATCCTGTACCATCATACCCTTGGCCTCTACAATTTTGAATATCAAGTCCAAAAAGTCTTTTGAAGTATATTAAGTAAATTTAGAGATAGACTAAGACCAGATGTACCCATCTTGTAATCAATAAATCTTAAGAAATCCTTGCAGTTCTCATTATTTGGATTTACATATCTTAAAAAAAGTGACATTTGTTCAGTATTTGAACAGTCAACTGCTTCATCACAAAGAATTGAAAATAAAATTGAATGCTTAACATTTTTTATTAAAACTACCTCAATTGTTTTCCCACAAGAATCAATAAGTTGGTTTTGGGTAGTTTTTGATATAAAGCTTGCATTTTTTGGACTTTAAAAAAGATGATTAGCTAATGTTCCATCAGCAAAATTAACACGAAATTTTAAAAGCTCTATGAAGTTACCTCTTCCAACCTTTTGTGTAGAAGGTTCCCCAATATCTGGATGATATTTGGTATCATCACAATGTCCACGAAATGCTAGATCATTTCTACCAACAAATATTATTGTTTTAACTATTGGAACTACTTTTTTTCAGTTATCAGAAAAAAAATTTTAACAAGAATTATTTAAATCAACTTCAATAACATTACTTTTGGAGTTGCAACGTGAGCGTAATCCATTAAATAAAAGCATAGACCTTCTATGTAAGACACAACTTTTCTTATGTTTTTTAAAATCATGAACAGCATTACCCCATTATTGATAACGCTTGAAAACTAAATTTAGTATTCCAGACTTATTTGGAATACTAGCAAAAGCAAAGTACAAGGAGAACAGTAAGCCCTATCTCCTTTGCTAGAATAAGCTAACCAAAAAAAGTGGCTGAGCCATTCAATTTAAAATGATATTTTTGTATTAACAGATATTGGAAAAACAAATATAGAATTAGGAAGAAATACCTTAACCATATCTAACAAAATTGAATTGTCTTTTCCAGCGGTTAAAAGTTTACCATGGGTTAGATATGTTGAAACATCATATAAATAATTTGAGTCTTTATATAAAGGAATAATAACTGAGTTGGAATCAAATCACTCAAATATTTTAGAATCTACAGAAAGTTCAATAGACAACTCTATAAAAGCAAATAATTCACTAGCACTGTTCCATGGTGGCTTGTTCAATATCAAGCGAAGTGCATTATTATATGCAACACATAGACGATAAAATGAGTCTTTTTTCCAAAGATACCATAACGATGAGGTTCACTTAAGCATACCTAGAACCTACGCGTTTTAAGATATCTTTGTCATCCGGCATATCGTTTAAGATCAAATGACTCAGGTATTTATATTGACAAGTATATGTGAGAACCATGTTAGATAATGTGAAACAAGGGCTCTTTACAAGGGGTTCATAAATTTTAAAAAACATTATTTGAGACTTAATACTGTTATAAACTATATCATATTTCACAGCATAGCTAGAGCATAAGTCAAGTAATATCTGGAGACTTTTGGCTGAGGGTGCACACAGGACAATATTATCAGCATAAAGAAGATAGTTAATCAGAGAAGGACCCAAGCAGCAGCCTACGGTAGTTTCATTGAGTAGAACACTAAGATCGTTAATATATATATTAAAAAGAAGAGGAGACAGTACCCCTCCTTGACGCACTCCATTACTGATATTAAATGTTTTGGATTATATTCCACTCCATAGGATCTGAGCTGTTTTGCCAGCAGTCAACGAGTAAGCGTAAAGTTACACGAGAGATAATTTTAGATTTTTTGTCAAAGTTAAAGTTACACCAGAGATAATTTTAATTTTTTGTCAAAGGCTTTAATAATGTCAATAAATGCCACATGCATATTTGAGCCATATGACAGGTAAAAATTTAAAATATCTTTTAAAATAAGAACTGGTATAAAAGTATTATGGTTTTTCTTGAATCCAAATTGATTGGGAGTGCCAGTGAAACTTTCATTAACGCGTGAGACAAAAATATGTTCCAAAATCTTGGAGAAAATTGTAACCAAAGCAATTGGACGATAATTAGCAGAATCAGTAATAAAGTGTAAAGGATAAATATAAATAAATTTAAATATAAAAAAATAAAAAAAGTATATAAAAAAGATCAGTTTATATTATTTTTTAGCTGGAAATATATAACACCATTTACTTTAGTAATAGGGTTTTACCCTAAAGCAACATAATCTTTACTATCTTCTTGTTTCGGGATAAAACAATCCATTTCAGAATTTTCAAGACTGACTTTCAATGGCTGCACTGGACAGTTTTTTATTTAAAATTTTCAACTGTTCAGTTAACTAATTTTTATATTTACGAATATTTGGCAAATATCTAGCCTTAATAGCATATGAGACTAAGAAAATCATTTTTGTTTCAAAACTTTAGTTTACTAGGAAAGTCCTACGACAAAAATTATGAGTATGTACATAGGTGGCATGTAAAATTTGAACGATTTGGAGCAACTGATGCAATTGTTCTAAACTTTCTACAAAATTGATTGGTTATTTAAAACATTCTTTATCTTATTTGAAACCAAGGAGGTTTAATAAACAGGAGACGCCGTAGTATATACATAACATAAAACGCGATGAAGCCAGTTTTGAATGTCAGCCGCCATCTAGGTTAACCCAAAACATTGTTATGTTTTGCGCATACTTTTAATGCATTTTGGTACTTCTAAAATTATTTTTTTTATATAATAATGAAACACAATAATTTAAAATGTTTTATCAAAAAAAATCTTAGAAAAAAATTTTTTTTTAGCTAAATATAAAGCTTCAGGCATAACTGTCCCGTTATGCCCCACTCTCCCGATATGCCCCGCTCTACCCTTAGGCACGTTAACGAAAATATTGATACATATGCAGATTGTCAGATAGTCTAACTGGATGAAACAGCTTTTAACTTTATTTTATCTAAAAACCTTTACTACGGACATTTTTTTAAAAAAGTTACGTTCTAAATGTCTTTTAAACGTCTTTTAAACATTCTTTACGTCGTTTGACTTCACTATGTTTTGAAATTCTTATTAGTTAATTATTGTTTTATTATAACAGTTATTGTTATATTATATTATAACAATAATCATAATATTATTACAATAATTATAATTATTATAATAAAACAATAATTAACTATTAGGAACTTCAAAATATAACTAATTATCAGACCCTTTCATGTGAATATTCCATGTCATGCAATCTGCGCAGTCTGGAGTTAAATTCAATTTAGAATGATTTTTTCTTCCACAATGTGTAAAGAACTAAAGGCATGCGTAATACTCTTCCCTTGTTTGATTTGTGAATAAAATATTTAATTTTCGGGGGGTAATTCCCCCAACATTTTCTTTACATTCAAATCGGTATGAAGATATTTTCGATGAGGGCAGTCCTTACGTTTGTAATGTGATGGGACTGGTGAGTAGCTCATTACGTTTGCAACTAATTCTTCTACTTTATATTTTCTTTGTTTAGCTGTTGTCTTTTTCTGTTAAATAGTTTGTTCAAAAGGTCTTTATTAAAAATAACTTTATTATTTGTATTTTTCAACCCTAAAGTGTTAAAATAAAATTTTTGGCTTACGAAATAGTTGACATCATAGTCACCAACCGAAAAAAAAGCAAAAGTTGAACTTTTTGGATTTGCTATTTTTCATTTTTTGGGTTAAATTTGCGTTTTGAACGTTTTTAGTGATCCAAATGAAATCAGAAATCATCATTAATTTTATGTCTTTATTGTTACACTGTTGTAAAAAATGACCAAAAACTACTTTGAACTGACCCGAGAAAACCGCTTTGACAGGGTGAAACTACAATGTTTCCTGACTCCAAAAATGTAAAATTTGAAATCTAACTATTTCGTCCGAGAAAATAATTTTGATTTTTAGTTTTTAGTACTTTGCACAATAGGGCGAAATGACAGCTTTTCAAATTTTGCATTTTTACAGCATTCAAAAACTCTTCAAAATAAGCATTTATTACTCCAAAACATAACTGTCTAAAATTCACTTGAATAATAGTTTATTCTGACACAACTGATATAGTTTTTCATTAATAAGATGGAAATAATAAACACTTTCTTAAATAATTCTTTTAGTTATTCTAAGCCAAAACACAAAAACAACCTCTTGATTCTAAACACATAAAGAGCAAATGGTACATAAAATAAATTCTTCTCAATATTCGATTCTTCACAAATGCTTGCTGTTGTAGTCCACAACACATGAAAGAAGCCTCTTTGCATATTCAGGATGATTGCGGTCTCTTTTGTATCTCTGCCAATGTGAGCTGAAATTATAATGCATTGATTCTGTTGCCTGCTCACTAAAGATCCCCAAGGGAGCCTTTTTGATCTCAATGAATTGCTTCACATGGAAGAAAACAGCATGAACTTTTGGAGTCACACTGATGTTCATGATTGCCAAATATGAGTCTCTGAAGCGATCAATTTTTTCAGAAAAGTCATCCTTTAGAACCATACCAAAACATGCTGTCACCACAGACTTAAACTTTCGAAAGGCATCAATGATTCCAAAGACTTGAAAAGCAGACTCAGTCTCTGCAGTTCTTTGAAGGAGGTCAAGATTGCTGAGAAGCTTGTGACAGGTATTCCCTGCAAACTGCCCACCATGGTATGGTTCTTGTTAAATGTGGAGAGCTGAGGGCCACTTGACAACATTGGGCCAAACTTCTGTCATGGCTTTTTACATGTGGTTGACCACACCAAGGAGAAGATGGAGTTCCATTGGTGGTATGAGCTCCAAGATGAGTTTGTTTTCAGAACCAGATAGCAAAGGCTCATGCACTACATTGTCAAAAGATTTTGCCTTTTTGATATCACCACCAGACTTAGCAAACTCTTGATAACAGGCAACAAGTGAGCCTAGTGTCCTCAAAGATCCTGATTAAGAAAGATGCTTTGATTCTGTGTTGCACCAAGAGCAAAGGTGAGTACTTGCATGGCTCTGAAGGCCACAAAGGATGTTGGCAAGTTTCATGTCGCATGAGACAACAAAGTTGACTTTGAAAATGTGAGGCAGATCTTGTCTTTAATCAAGTTAGACAAAGTTTTCTGGTAGTCCTTTTTCTGTGGTGGAGACCTTGAATCACAGTGAGAATCCAACTCCATGATGCCAAGAGAAACTTTCAGAAATCCTCCACCTCCATCAATTCCCAACTTGACAATATGATTCTGGAAAACTCTTCGAGAAAGCAGGACTTCATTCAAAAGCTCGGCAAGATCCTTGCAATGCACTACCACAAAGTCAGTGGAGTTACTCTCTGATAAAACTTGAATGCTGGTTTGAGTAAAAAACTCAGACAACTGTTTGCCAATGGCTTCAAACTTAGCAAGAAAACTAGTCTCCACAATCTTGGTGTCACAGACTCTGTTGATGGTTGATGCCAATTTCTTCATGCCAAGGTTGGACAGTCCTGTGTTTAGCTGAACTTATACAAGATCTTCAGTTTTGATGCTGGGTTCAGGAAAAAGAGCTCTTGCACTTGAGCTTCCTAAAAATGAAATTATATTAACACTTTTTGTAATTTTAAGTTTTAAAATTAAAGGTATTCCCTCTGAACCTGCCATCTTTATATGTATATATAAAAGTATCACCTGTTTTAACTCTAAGTGGTGGACTGCTCTGCAGCGAGTGGATTAGCTGTAGCTAGCTGCTTGAGATTCTCTCTAAAAGTGAATGGAGTGCACTGATGTGGCAGACCTCTTCCAACTAGACTCAAACAAACACCACATCTTTGAGGGGTACAATCTTCCTCAGGTTTAGAATAGTCCACTGGGCTCTTCTCATTCAACTTCAAATGTCCAACTTGACAAATAAGACAGTTTCAACCGTGATCTCTTGTTGGTGGTCTAACTTTTATAGATGAGAAAGGAAACAAAGGTGGCAGGTTAACATCTTTTCCTTCATCTTTTCTCCAAAGAATTGTTCGACATGAGTCACAAATGCCTCTTGGCACTCTGGTATCAGTCAAATCAAGACTTGTATGGTAATGCTTGAGGATCTTTTCAACAAGGAACTGTGTCAACTCTCGAGAGCACTTCTTCAGACACAAGACACAGACAGATTTCCGACAATCTTCATAATTTTTTGAATAATTTGGCATTTTGAAATTTTTCTCACACAACTGATAAGTGAAACACTTTAAATAAACATGTTCACTGCCAATTCCCGGAATTTTCAGCTTGTTTACAATTTTGATGCAAAACTTAAAACAAACATGTTCACTGCCTATTCCCGGAATTTTCGGCTTATTTACAATTTTGATGCAAAACTTAAAATAAACATGTTCACTGCCTATTCCCGGAATTTTCAGCTTGTTTACAATTTTGATGCAACAAAATGTTTATAATATAGTTCAACCATGAAATTGTAGGTAAAATTTTATTTTCTGAGTTAAAATAAATACGAATTATACTTGCTATAAAGACTGTTATGTTTTAGAGTAATAAATGCTAATTTTGGAGAGTTTTTGAATGCTGTAAAAATGCAAAATTTGAAAAGCTGTCATTTTGCCCTATTGTGCAAAGTACTAAAAACTAAAAATCAAAATTATTTTCTCGGACGAAATAGTTAGATTTCAAATTTTACATTTTTGGAGTCAGGAAACATTGTAGTTTCACCCTGTCAAAGCGGTTTTCTCGGGTCAGCTCAAAGTAGTTTTTGGTCATTTTTTACAACAGTGGTTAGCGATATTTTAAGCACATTCATATTTGCAATTATAATCTTCCACTATAATTTTATGTATCGATTTTCTTTTAATCTCAGAATCTTTTCTTTTCTATTTTTCGTGAAATTTCTTACGATGGTCCTTTACTTAATACTGTGCATTCCTTGTTATTTTCATTTTCTGAATTCTCATCACTTAAATTATTGTAGTTCTGACAAATAAGGTCCATTTTGAATAGATCTTTATTTATATTTTGATAAAGTTTTTAAGTTGATTAGTTCGTAAAAAATGACAAATAATAAATTATTTGGATGAGTGATTTAAATAAATGATTTTTGCGTAAGTAAATAATAATTAGTATAAAAAGATCGCAAATTTTAAAATAGTAACACAAAAATAGTTGTAATTTGAAATAAATATTACTTTTAATAAAAGTCAAAATATTGTTTTTCATAGTGAAAAAATTTGCATTCATCGATATATTTTTAAAAAACGTATACTTATTACGGTTTGGATGCGTAGCCAAACTTTTTTGAAAAACTCAAACTTTTGGGAAAAATTGAAGTAAATTCACTTGTTATTTTTTCATAAGGCGTTTTGAATGCCGCTTTCATCTATAAAAAAGCCTGTCTACGTTTTTTCCGACAAAAAATACAATACAAACACTTATTTTTTTAAATTAATCTTTTTTTTCCAATCCATAATATAAATAAGATAATAAAGCTTATATATAAATAAATATTTTAATTACAAATCTCTTGTAAAACTACAAAATTTAAAATATATATCGAATAGTGTTTTTCTCGAAATACGTAAAAAACAACTAAAAGCGTTTTGAAAAGCGGTTATAGATTAGAAATTATAGATTAGAGATTAGAGGACCAAAGGTATGGAATAATATACTCACAACTGAACTTAAAACTCTTACAATGTTAAATGAGTTTAAGATGACATTTACTTTTATTTTATTTGAATTCTCATTTTATCAAACCAATATGGTTAATAACTCATAATCTTTTGTTATTGAGCACAATTCATTACGAAGTTTAAATCCTAAAGAAATGTGTATGAAAATGCACACTCCCCCTTCTGCTTTTTCAGATCCTCATATTTGATAAATATTTTTTTATTTAATAATTTGAAAGTTAGAGTTATCATCTATGGGGTTGTCCATAAAGGATATCACTATTTTCAGACATATTTATTGACCCCTTCCCCCTCCCCCACTTCTTTGTTACCGGTTGTCCGTTTTTCCCTGAAAAGGATCTCATAAAATTGGGACCCCTTCCCCCTCTCTTTATTTTCTAAAACAAAATTCTTTTTTAATTTAAGCATTTTTATTGAAATTTTTCGCACGAATTACATTTTTCTGTGTTTTTGCGTTCACTTCTATCGCTATTACGGTCATTAACTCTTTTTTGCAGTTGGCAGCAATGCGAACAGGTCTAACTCGTAAAAAGGTAATAGCCATATGGTTAGTAAAATTGGAATGAGTAATGCTGACATTCTTTTTATACACAACTTGGTAGGCAAAGTACAAGTTACTATGCTTACAGAATCTCTAAGATAAATTTGATTGTACAGAGGGACAAAACAGATCGTAAGGAGAATGTTTGAGTGATTTCAATGATCGAGAAATGGTGCTCTGAATATTAGAGGCAATAAGAAAAAATACAGAAGGAAAATGATTCTTGCTGGTGACGTCTGAAACGACTACAGCTTTTAAGCCATCTTCTGATTGGCAGATTGAAATAGGTAGAGGCAAAAATTGACCGGGAATAACATGGAAATAAGAGCTCCTTTTCAAAGAACAACATCCGGGATCCTCGCATTTCACAATTTGCATGAAATATTGACTAGTGCGGTCATGAGAGGCTAACCATTCCTGATCCTTCGCTAAGAGATGACAAGCATCGAGCTCCATCTTGCCGTCTGGATTGATATGCTCAACCACCTTTGGAAACTGATCAATCATCAGGCCTGAAAAGATTGAGGCACAAATCTTTCCAGTAAAATCAAAATTCTGTTTTCTTCAAAAGAAGATCCACTGTCCTACCTTAAAAATAAGTAGCAATTCAGATAATTAATTCCTTAAGTCTTGCTATGTATATTTTATTTTGATAAAGAGTTGATATTAAAAATGAACTTAAAATCCTAAAGAGTCTAGATGAGTTGCATAATGATCATGAGGGAGAATTAATCCTAAATCAATCCTGAAGACAACTACTGGCTCAACAATCTTGCAGAGTCTAAAGTTGTTCAAAGTCTGATCAGTAAGCATATGCTGTCGACGATGAATGTTTTTTAGATCAAACAACAACATAAGTGGGACCAAAATAGGAAACTGCCTTAAATTTTCCAAGTCCATCTGGTTTGATTTCAATATCTGCATAGAGAGACGGGATGAGCTTGTGCTTTGCACAATCATGATCAGGAAAAGAAACTTGATATTCCATATGTATTAATATAGGAGCTTGTTTGTAATAATGATTCCAATTGAGATCCGAGTTTTATTGTCTTGACTTATAAAGCACACATACTTGGGGCTTAAAAATAAACAAACTTCTTCCACATTCCTTATAGTTGCTGTACAAAATGGAATATCCACGTGACTTGAATGAAGGTCGTTTTGGGCTTTCATCAATTTGATCGGAACCGTATGGACGTGTCTCTTACTTTCAAATAATTTGCTCCGTTTTGGCATCAACCGAGTATATAAAGTACTTCTGCTATTATCGTCGTCTCTCTTTTCGAGCTCGGCACCAAGCTCATTTAACATTTTGAAGCTCTTTACAAAGTAATTAAAAAGTTATAAGTGAATAAGGCTAAAAAGTGTATAAATAAGGCTAAAAAGTGAATGAATGAGGCTAAAAAAGTATATTTAGCCTAATACAGTCCATATTAATAAAACTAAAGTAAAAAAATCCTTTTCTGATGACCTTGTCATCTCCTATTAGCACGACGTCTTTAATGGATGGCCTATGTTAACAGTTAATTTAGCGTACAATGTAACTGCGTCTTTTCCGCCTTCTCGTTCCCTTTTCAGTTGTTCTCGAAGCTGTTTTCTTATAATTGTAGTTTCAGCGCAGTAGTCTTCATTTATATAAATATTTTTCCATTTTAAATTTTTCGCTTCTTTTAAAATGTCTACTTTGTCTTTATAGCTTAATAGTTTAACAACTATTGGTCAAGTTTTATGTGTGCTAAGTCCAGTCAAATTTTATATGTGCTATATATCAAATTTTATATTATAAGTCCAAATTCTAAGTCCAGTCTTGTGAGCCCTCTCAACTTTAAAATTTTTTAAACCAAGTAAATCTTTAAAAATTTTCTGCACTTTGGATTCACTGACTCTCCAATTTTCATTTTTGTTTTCTTATACCCCTTCTATTCTTAGGTTGTTCCTTCATGAGCGATCTTCAATTTTTTTAAGTTTACTTTTTATTTTAAGTATTTCGCTATTGTCATTCGTTTTACTGCTCAACTTTTTAGCTTTTTACTTTACAACATCAAATTTATCCATAATAATTTCTTTGTTAGTTTGAATAGATTTGTAGTTGCAATTCTAACTGAACTACAAGCAGGTTGTACTAGTTCTGTTGTTTCCTTTGGCCTTGATACACAAGCAAGACATTTTAAAAATTATAAAAAAAAGTATAGCCTAAGCGAGATTGTTTTACTGTTGAATTTAAGAATGCTGCTAATCTTCCACTTGTAAATTTCTCCTTTACATATAAAATTAAGCCTTATAAAACAGTTTTTAAAAACACTTGACAAAGATTGTGATGCAATAAACTTTTTGAAGGAAATATTGCCGAAATTGAGTTCTGTGTTAGTAACAGAATGTGTTATCATTGGACCACATTTAAGGCAACTGCTTCTCTATCAGCAATTCGATAAAACTCTGACACTTGGATAACATAAAGCAGCAAATTTTGAATCTTTAATCAGTGATCAAGAAATCAGTGAAATGGAAAGCCTTTATTTAGGAAAACCATCTTTTTCATTACTTGCTGACTGAAGCTGAACTTAAGTGCGTGAATCAAAAAGCTCTTACAGAAAATCCAGTGTGATAAAATTAACACGCACATATTCAATCCAAATAGAAGTGTTATTATCAAAAAACATAAATCTTAAAAAAGAAAAACGGATTTTATTAAAAATTTAAAAGTTAAACTTTAAAACAAATGCCAAATTCAAAGATGGCACCATAAAATTAACAAATTACAAGTTGTTTTTGTAAATAATTGTTTTTGTAAATAATAGTATATGTTAGTCAGTATAGTTAGTTCCCCAAACATTCTACTACTCTACCATCTATCACGCCTTTTGTGTTTGATTTTGGTAGTCATTTTTGTTGTTCTCTGTTAAATGCATTTACGTGTTTTGTTATTGCTTTGTAGGTAAGTAAACCAGGTTTGGGTAGCTTACTCAAGATGAGGTCTAACTTTTTATGTAAAGTACCCTACATATTGTTAGTCCTCTAGTAAAACTATTTTTGAGTCTGACAAGTACTTGGTTTGCTTTAGCTGCGGCAACTTTTATTGATTTTACAACTATCCATGTTGAATTTCTAATGCGAATTATTACTCTCTGTTTTTGGTTTTTAACCAATCAGTATTTCACTTGAGACGTACAGCCTTTGTTTGGTACTTTATCTAAAGTTACCGTAAATCCTGTTGATTGCATAATTATAAAATAGTGCATTCGTTAAGATGTAGTGTGACTGTAATAGGTTAGTTTTACAGCCATGTCTTGTCAAATTTTTTAAGGTTTTTTAAGGCAATTGTTCATATTTTTTGTGTATGAAGCTTTCTTCGACCTTAATCTGAGAGAAATTGGCCTGAAGTTAAAACATTTTCTTCTGCTTTTATTTTTGAAGATGAGCATCACACTTGATAGTTTTCAAAGGTTAGGAGCTCTTCACCTTGAGTTTTTAATTTTTTGAAGATATTATTATTAGTTACCACTGTAGCATAGTCTTAAAGAACACGTAGATACTCTGTAAGATGCCATCATAGCCTATTAACTTTGTCTTAATGAGCTCTTTTAATTTTTACTGAACTGATACGATTGTTATAGCTTCTTCACTTGGTATGCATTCCCCTTCTGTTGAGTTTTTAAAGGTTAGTATCTGATGTAACGGTTCAACAACAAATACAAACTAAAAATGCTCATTATTGAATAGGAAATATTATTTGTATTTGTCGTTGTTTTCCATCAGTAACCTCACCATTTCACTTGCCGTTTGCTCCTGCTTGATATGGCAATTAAGACACTTTGGATTGAATTTGAATAAACACTTGGAATAAATTAGACACACTTTGGATTCAGTTAGACATACTTGGATTGAATTTGAAAAAGGCTGTACTTTTCTCATACATGAATACTGCTGATCGCACCAGCTGCAAGGCGCTTACGCCAAAGTTTACTTTTTTTTTTAACCGCTTTTTAAACTTTTAGTATAATCTATAGTTTTTTTATTCGCTTGAACAGTTTTTTTGTTGAGGTGTCTTTTAATTGATCACTTTGTTAATTTTATTAACAAAATCTTCATCATTGTCATTTGCAGAAAAGTAGTTAAAGATTTTTATCCAGTTGTAATATGCAATTGGCAATGATATTGCTTCATAGTTGACCCTGTTCCAGATAAACTTTTCCTGTTTTTCTTTAATATGAGAAATGTCTGTAGCAAATGAGTAAACAGTAGACTGAAGTGTGTAGTTGAGTAAGTTACCTTCATATAGGTCATATATGCAATCAATTTAATCAAAGATTACGAAATCCGGGGTCCTGGACGGGTTTTCTTCTTTATTTCTGCGATGAGTGTGAGAAGTAACTATTTGCGTAAAAGTTTTTATTTAAAAACTGCTGGAATTTCACGTCGGATTTTTTTTTTGTAAATGCACAACCGTTGCTGCGCCTCAATCAATCTCAAGTATTTTGTATACCGTATGACTTAAGTTGAAATCAACATCTGAGTATTAACGAGTTCTCTTTTTGAATAAATTGATTTGATTATTTGTTCCAGAACTTCAACATTGTTATCATGCGTTTGATATAAGGAGCGTATTAAGTTTGATTTCATTGCCTATTTTGTTCAATATTTGTTGAGTTAGTTTAATTTAATTTTGTTTTGTTTACTAGAATATTGGTTGTTTGTGTAGATTCCTATACTCACTCTTTTGCTTTCTCAATCTTTGTTGTAGAGTCGTTAGCTAAGAAGTTAAGTATCTGACGTTTCATCAAATCAGATCTCATTGAAGAAGAACAAACACGGTTTTTTCTCTGCTTACTGGCTGTCAATTCTTGCCATTAGTTCGTCTCACTTGACTTTGTTTAGTAAACTATTTTTCAGAAATTTAGGATTATTTCCAGAAGGTAATTTTTTTTGTGGATTTTTTTTTAATAATATTTTTTATTTATTATAATTAACAGAAAATTTGTTTGACTTAAGAAAGCTGGTATGATTTTGGCGCGGTCTGCAGCGGCTTTGGCCGGCATGTTTGTAGTAAACACGCATTGCGTGTTTCTGACGATGGTAAAGACTTCGTAACTTACTTTTAGAGGTACTTCCCCAAACAATATTTGCATAATTTATATAGCTATGAATAAATGAGTAGTAGAGTTGAATTAAATTTTGTTTAATTAGATAGTATCTGACCTTATATAGAATTCCAATACTTTTAGCCTATTTTGTAGAAATATAGTCGATATGATACTTCCATGTAATATTTTCATCAATGTAAATGCCTAAAAATCTTGTGACCGACTCCTTTTTTATTTCAATTTTATCAATAAAAAGTTTAGGCAATTTATTTGGTAAAAAACGCTTTTTAGCAAGAGTGTGGAAAAGGATCCACTTTGTTTTGTCAATGTTTAAAGTTAACTTGTTGCACTTAAACCAGTTGGAGATCTGATTGAGTTCTTTATTCATATTTGAAAAAAGCTCATAAATGCTACTGTTTGACAGAAATAAATTGGTATCGTCCGCAAAAATTATACTCATAAGGTTAGAAGCTTTATTTAAATCATTCATATAAACTAAAAACAAAAGTGGGCCTAGAATAGAGCCCTGTGGAACACCACATTTTATGTCAATTAATTTTTCATTTTGAAAATAATCTCCATAGAAAACAAATTGTTTTCTATTTTCCAAGTAACTTTGATACCATTTTATTAATTTGCCATTAATTCCGTAAAATTTGAGTTTTTTAAGTAGAATTTTGTGATCGACCGCGTCGAATGCTTTTGATAGGTCAATGAAAATACCTAATGTATATTGCGATCTACCAAATGAATCGGAGATTTCACGAATGAACTGTGTAATGGCTTGTTCAGTTGAACAATTTTTTTTAAAACCGAATTGATTTTATATAGAAGTTTATTTAGATTAAGGTAATTGTATGTTCTATTGTATATAATTCTTTCTAAAATTTTTGAGAAAGTTGAAAGAACTGAGATAGGGCGATAATTACTAATATTTGATTTTTTTCCGTTTTTGTATATAGGAGTTACTTTAGCTATTTTTAATTGGTCGGGGAATACACCTTGCTGTATAGATGCCCTAAAGACTTTATAAAGAATACACTTTAAGTTTTCAAAGCAATCTATGACTATGTTGCCATTTATTTCGTCCGCACCCGTAGCTTTGTTTCTTTTGAGAGATTTGTAAGCTCTCTCAAATTCATCAAAAGATAAGTCAGAATGTAAATTATCTATAAAAAGCGAATTATTTATAGGCTCTAGGAAATCACTAAAATTTTTTTCTGTAATAGGGATCTTGTTTGCCAATTTGGTTCCTATGTCAATGAAATATTTATTAAACTCGTTTGCAATTTCGTTTGGTTCATATATATTTGTTTTATTTATTTTAATTACTTTAGGAAGGAAGTTTGAATTTGTTTTTTGTTTTCCTGTTATTTCTTTCAACGTTCTCCAAGTATTTTTTGAGTCGTTTTTAAATTTACTAATTAAATTTGAATAATAATTTTTTTTTAATTTTTTACGAATTTTTTCAAATAAATGTTGGTAATTTTTATATTTTTGTTGGTTTTCATTTGATTTTGTTTTTAGATATTTTATATATAGTTTCTGTTTGATTTTAGAGGATTTTCTAAGTCCTTTGGTAATCCATGGACTATTTAAGGTTTTTATTTTTGTTATTTTTTTACAAAGTGGAAAGTTTGCATCGTATATTGAGAAGAACGTATCAAAGAATTTATTATATATTGTATTTGCGTCTTCATTAAAGTTAATATGTTTCCAATGCAGAAGTGATAATTGATATTGGAAGAATTTTATATTGCTCTCATTGAAGACATGTTTTATAACACATTTAGGAGTTTATGTATAGTGTATGGAAAAATATTGATATTTATTTGCACAGTTAATTTTTTTTCCTTTTCTGATTATGTAATATAATAAATTTTTACAAAGAGTTTTATACAATGATCTTGAAAAAAATAAAAACCTAAGCTTCTCGTATTAAATAATATACAATATTTTATTATAATCATTTTTTTTTTCAACGTCTTTACTTTCAACAACGCTGCAAGCAACCACAATTAGAGTTGGAAGTTACTGGAAGAGAAAAAATGGAGTTTATAGAGTAAGATAACGATTAAAAGACAACTTAAGAGATTCCAAATTATATGAAGCAGGAAAACAAGATAAAGGAAGCGAATTCCAAAGAACTAATGTTTGAGAAACAGTAAAAAACGAGACTTAATTGAATGACGAAAATTAAATTAGTAGATGGTACAAGAGACGCTAGCTCTTTAGAGCAGTGCCAATTATAGTTGACACTGCTCTAAAGAGCAGTGCTAACTATAACTGGTAATGTACGTACGACGTAATGTTGCTTCATTTTCTCTTATAGACATTACGTACGACGTAAAATGAAGCAACATTACGTTCGACGTAATGTTGCTTCATTTTCTCTTATAGAAAAGAGAAAATGAAGCAACATTACGTCGATATATGATATAAATATGATAAAAGCTGAAAGAAGGTTGGCTGCAAGAAAAGGTCCAACTATGTTTACAATGCGTTTTTTCACTTTGTTTAAAAGAAAAAGGGCATCATTGAAAGATCCTTTCCAGATATGGCAACAGTATTCCATACAAGGACGGATTTGTGATTTATAGAGATAAAGAATAGAATCCTAAGTAAGAAATTGGCGAGCAAAATAGAGAGGTGAAACCTTAGCAGATGCTAATTTTTCAATGGATTTGCTATATGGTTTCCAAGAGAGATCGGAAATAAGAGTTAATTCTAGAAGATGAAGGGTAGATGACAATGAGTGCATTATTGTTCATGAATATAGGATGATCTTGGTTATTGAGATAACAATTAGCTGAAAAAATTGTGTTTTATCTAAGTTAAAGTTCATCAGCCACTGACTACCTCATGCTGTAGCAGAAGTGAGATCTTTTTCAAGCTCAAATGCCCCATCCAAGCAATCAGAGAGTGTTGGCTTCTTATTAAGATAAGACTCTGATAAGCACTTGTTAAATAGTTTTGAAAGGATAGACGACAGTTCCGGAGAACACTTCTGCAAGACGATAACAGGTATGCTGTCCGGACCACAAGCTGTAGAAGAGTCTAAGCAGGAAATCACTTTAGATACAGAAGCTGAATTGATAAAAAAGTCAGGCAATGAATTTTTTTTTTTTTTATTTTACTTCACCTCCTCAAGGCCGAGAAGGTCACTACAGACGAGGAGGCTACTTATTTTGTGACTATAACCCTCTCTCAACTCTATAACTCCGAAACACGAACCTTGACGAACAAGGCCGCTGCGCAGAGAAACGAGTTGAGCGCGGTACTACCAGGGACGTGGTGGGGATCGAACTCGGAACCACTCGTTTATGAAGCGAGCGCTCATAATTAAATGCGACTAGTGGAATCAAGAGATGAGATTGATGAAAAGTTTTTAGCAAACAATTCAGCTTTGTTTTTAGGTGAAGTGAAATAATCTGAACCATACAAACGAGGTGGAAAAACAGATTTGTCCTTGCTTTAGATACTGCTGAAGATTGTCCAGAAGTCACGCCTAGTTTTTGAGATGGAACGAGGTTTCGTGACCTGAGAGTAGCTGGCTTTAGCGCTAGACAAAACATTTTTACAATGGCTTCAAGCAGTAGTAAACAGACGTCTGTTTTGTAAAGAATTGTTTTGCTGATAGATATGAAAGGAATGGTTACGATTGGAAATTGTAGCAACATAATGTAGCAGCACAATATGAGAGAAAAACCATGAAGAGCTGTTAGTACTCTGATATTTTATAGCTGTTGATGGAATCAGCCTCTCTGAGAGCTTCCACAAAGTTAGGGAAACCTGGCTACTAGCTGACCTCAGAACCATAAAACTAAGTTTTAGAGCTGTAACCTCATTATTAGATAACAAAACGAGTTGCCTAGTCATAAAAACAGAGGCACAATCAAAATCCATGCATTGAGTCAAAAAGATCCAGTATTCAACACCCATAAATTGGAAACAATGTATTATAAATACATCAACGCCAGCCTAATAGATAAAAAAGGGTTGCGAGGCTGGTCAACAGATAGAATCTGTTAATCCTTTACTATATACAATATAAACAGAAAGGGACTCAAAGAAGGCATGATTGATAAGACTATTACCTTAACTTTTTCATAGAGTCCCTTCGATATATACATATTTTTTAAATTACATTTAATATAACACCTTTTGTTTTTTGATATAGCAGGATTTAAAAAAAGTATATATATATATACTTTTATTTAAACTTATAGACAATATTTTAGATGAAGCTTTATGCATATCATTGATGTATATTAAAAATTATAATGGCCCCATAATTGATCCCTGTGGGACACAACTCCTGACTTTTGTTCCATAACATATGAATAATATTCATTTGTAATGTGTTTATTATTACAAAATATTTTTTGAGTTATGCTAAAAGATTTATTTTTTCTCTACGATTCACTTCGTTTATAATTGACCATGATTTTTTTATTTCTATTTTATTTTTATTTAGCAGATTAGAATAATACAATAATTTAGCTTGTCGTAATAACGTTGTATGCCTTTCGGCGTTTTGCGGCTAGTTATCCTTCAATACTTGGAACAGCTTGATTGGTAACGGCCTGCTGTAATCGTCTCGTTTAGTTTAAGCAGCTCATAGTACATTACTTTGAGCTGGTCTCACTAGATACAGAGCATGAGCTTGAAACCATAAATATTCGGTTTTGCTGTTGATGGCTCGCGAGGTTCACTTATGCTTTTTTGCGTTTTTGCGTTGTCGTAACATATCTTCTTTTCATCACTAGTAACAATTTGGCGCACACAACCTTTTCTTTTTTTATATTAGCAGGTAAAAAAAAAATGTTTTTCAATGCCCTTTGGGTTAACTCATACGGCGCCCAATATCCTTGCATTTGAATTATTCACAGTTGTTTCAAGCACCTAGAAACTGCTTATTGATCGACTCCCAATGTTTTCGCAAGCTCTTCCTGTGTCTAACACGGATTTTTATCAAATAAAGCCTCCGATTCTGCATCTTTAAAGTTTTCTTCAGCTCCAGGATGTTCTTCATTTTCGAGGCCAAAATCACCACACTTAAATAGATGAACCATCTTCTGCATTTTTGTTTTGAATGAGTATTGTCGCCGTATATTTCCACTTATATTTTATGCGTCTCAGCTGCTGTTGTCTTTCGGTGGTAATTTAAAAAAAAATACACACAAAAAAGGTTTTGTAGGCACAACCTCAGTCACGTTTAAAATTTTTTATAAAAACGTCTTTACATTCCGGCAATTGATATTAGACTGAAGTTTACAGCCTAGTTTAGCTTTCAGGTAAAATTTATTTCAGCTTGATCGGCCGAATTATGAGTCTCAATGCAAAACGTTTATTTTCAATGCATGCAATTAAACGTTCATTTCCAATGCATGCAATTCATCCCCCAATAAATTAAATAATAATTAAAACAAGAAATAATTATATAATGTAATGTTATACAATGTAAGTTATATAATGTATAGATATCTGGTTAAAAAATCTAAAATCTGATTCGGTAAAGTAGTGGACAACAGGAAAACTACATTATGAATTAAGTCATTTAATATTTTTTATTATTTACATTACAGCGCAAAGTTATAACAATTTATATACCATGATCGATGTTTCTTTTCCAACCAAATACTGAAAGCAGTCGTTAGATGTCTCGCCGCTTTTAAACGAGGCATCATTTTTGAGGTGATGCCAACACTCTCCGTAAAACTGTATTCCAAAATACTAAACACAATTTAAATAAATAAGAATTTTCTATGTCCAAAATATTTTAATATTTTGAAATATTTAAATAAAAGTGATTTTTAAAACATTCGTAGTTAAAAACAGTTAAAATTTTAGCACTTTGTATTTGTAGAAAACTATTTTTAACATTAATTCAAGTCTTCTTTTTACTTAATATTTTTTAAATTTAGGAATTGTTTTTAGATTAAAAAAATCTTTAAATTTATTTAATATCAGGTGAAAGTTACTCCATGTAAAAAATACTCAAAAATACGAAATATACTCACCGATCTTCGTCATCGGCCAAAATATTTTATTCATTATGCTGTTGTTTCTCTATATATTGCTTAAATTGAAAGTAATCTTGTGAGATTAGGTCAGAGTGAAACATTTGACATAACCACTTGTGGAGGGGGCATTTTAAAGTTAGAAATTACTTGCGGAGGGGACATTTTAAAGTCAATCTTTTAAACATTTAATAATTTAAAAAATTCAGAATCAATGAAAATCATGGATAGTGACAAATATAAGGAAAAAATTAAATCTTGTACAAAACTGTAGACCTAAACAAAACTTTATAAAAGACGGTCAAAGAAAATATTACTTTAGCGTTTAACACTCAACCTCAACCACTGGTAAAAAAAGAATTTTGTTTTATCGTTTTATAATTTTGTTCATTAATATATTTGTTGTTGCCTTTCAATGCTGATATATAAAACTTATGTTACCGTTGAATTTTGTTGCTTGCTAAAGTCAGCACACTGTTCGACCACCATACCAATATTGTACCAGTTTATGTTGTTTCTCATATTCTTAAGTGAACTAAATGGTTTTGTTGAACTTTTATAACAGCCCAATTTTTGTGCTTAAAAAAAATTTTTTTTAAAGCAAAATAAAAATAAAAAAATTTAGAAAAAAGGCAAATTTTTAGAAGACTTTAACTTAGTATTATTTGAGAATATACAAATATAAAACTTACTTCCTGAGAGACTTTTAAAATCATCTAAAAAGTATAGTAAAAAGTTAAAAGATAACATTTAATTAAACATATATTTAAATAGAATATAATAAAAATAAATCAATGGAAACAATATAAATGCATAAATTAGAAGGTTTTAAATGCATAAATTAGAAGGTTTTAAATGCATAAATTAAAAGGTTTTAAATGTGGTTTTAAATAGGCAATTATATTCTAAGGGTTTTTATCTAGAGATCACTCACTTTATTATTTACTTAGAGCTCACTCACTTTATTTACTTAAAGGTCAAATACTTTATTATTTACTTAAAGTGAGTGATTTATTATATTATTTTACTTAAAGTGAGTGAGCTCACTCACTTTATTTAAATATTAGCACTAAATTTTTTAACTGAAAAAAACTACAAAACCAATTAATCATAGTAGTCATTTTGAAATGTTATGAAATATTTCAAGAAATAAGCAGAAAATGCCTAATCTGATCTGCCTAATATAAAATATACTGATCTGCCTAATAAACAATAGACGCAAACTGGAACTTGTCAAGCTAAAAATTATCATTTGTATTTATCACCCTGAGACACTTCTTAACTACTTCAGTAACATTAAATGAAATAATTTGAGATCATGCTATACATTTAAGTTGATACAAAAGCATGTACAATGGCAAATCAGACTGGAATATCACATCTGATTATAAAAATGATTGACTTTCATGAAAGCATTGTAAATAACACACTCAAAATAGCAATTTAAACAACACATTTGATTTTATTATAATCATTATGTCAAAGATCAAAAAACTAAAAGCAAAATGAGAGCAACAAATTTTAATCAGTTTTTAAAATAGCTAATGTTATAACTCAAAGTCAGCAGAATAAATCCAGCCAATTACTACTTTTCAAAAAAACTCAAGTTTGTTTCAAATATTTTAGTAACAATCGACGCTTGACTTATAGCAAATGAAAAAAGAAATCAACCTAACTTTTCTTGGTTTTGCAAAAGCATTTGACTGTTTTGCATATTAGAACTGCTGCAAAAGCCTGAAATATATATATATACTTTTAATGTAAACTTACCTCCCCAAGGCCGAGAAAGCCACTACAGACAAGGAGGCTACTCAATTGTGGTTATAACCCTCACTCAACTCTATACCTCCGAAACACAAACCTTGACGAACAAGGCGCGGTGAAACAAGTTAAGCAATTATAAGCATATTTTTTAAATATTTAAATTTTACCAATAAGAAGAAAACTATTTTAATTATCATTTTTACTATTCAATTTTTTTCATTATTTAAATGGGAGGGGTTCCTTTGTCTCCTTTTCTTCCTACTTTTTTGTAAAAACTTAACAATTAGTATCATTTTGGATAGCCTTAAACTAGCAGTAAAAAATATATTAAATTTACCTGTAGCACACACTGTTTTAGAAGTTAATCTTATGTCATCAATAGCAATATCTGATAAAAAGCTGTTTCCTCTTATTGCCTGGACGATTATCTAAATTTTAAACCATCTAAATTTTATATTAAATTCTTATTGTGTCTATGTATTAAGTATTATATTTCATGAAATTTTTACACTTTCACAACACAAACTGAAAAGAGAAAAATAAAAAATTTGAGAAATTCAAAAAAATTTTTCTTACAAAATCTTTTAAATTTATAAACCTGATAATCCACATCTGATCTGATAGTAACTTCTGAACGCTTCCAAACATTACCCTGATTGCCATTGACCATCTTCAATAGAATTTTTTCTTTTTGAGAATTATTTTTAACCAAAAATACTAAAAGACTACCGATTCCTGATCCATACATGTGGTACCAAAATGAAAAACAATCTCCTACAGATGCAGGATAGCTTTTACTAGTCAACAAGGCAACATCACCCTGATTCATTCCTGAAGCTTCTGTGTATAAATAGTAACCTAAATATTTACAAAGAAATATTTCAAATTTCACTACAGCGTAAAATGCTAATAAAAATTATGATCCTGTTGTTGATAAAGTAATTAATTCAGTATGACAATAGTTTCCATGACTTTGTAACCGAAAAGTTAATAATAAATTTTTTATTTTTTTCTTTCACTACCTTATTCCCCAAAATCAAGTACCAAGTGGTACTTTTATTTTAAAATTACTTTTCAAAATAAATAATGCAATGAAATAAAACGAATGATCTGAGCCCCATAAAAAAGGGAAAAATAAGCACTTGATAAAGGCAAGGGCCTTGAGGCAAAGAGGATTGGAAAATGTGTCTGTAAGAGAAAAACAACTCTACGAACAGACAGGAAAATTGTAAAGCTGTGCCAATCTGACAGAAGAGCTTTATGTAGAAAAATTGCTTCTATTTTGAAAGAGGAAGGTGTGAAGACAAGTCGGATGACTATTAATCAAAGATTACTGGGTTTCGTGCTTACTGCCCAAGAAAAAAACCTTGGCTTACTGAGAAAATGAAGCAAGCACGTATGGAATAGGCCCTGGCGCATAAAGACTGGAAAGATCTGGCGCATAAAGACTGGAAAGAGGACTGGTCAAAAGTCATCTTTTCAGATGAGTCTACCATCCAAGTATTAGATGCCAGAGTATTGAATCTCTATAAAATTAGTTGTTAAAGTGTTGAATCTCTATAAAGTTATAAAGTTCAAATCTCGAATGTGTGTATAAATTCAGCAATTAAATTTTCTGAACCTTTACCTTACCTTGTTAAATTATATATATATATATATATATATATATATATATATATATATATATATATATATATATATATATATACATATATATATATATATATATAATTTAACAAGGTAAGGTATTTTATAGAGATTCAATACTCTGGACAGGCAAATCCAAATTTTAAATTTTCAGTTATAACAGTATTTTTTACAAATGAACTAACAACAAAGGACAACAAATAAACATGGTGGAGGTCATATTTTTACAAAACATCCCTAAACCATTAGGTTTGGCTATGTCTTGAAAACAATAAGCAAGAAAAATTAGTAAAAACAGATGGTAAACTTAATTTATTTTTTTTTCATCATGTGTAATGAGATGACATTATAAAAAATATTTTAGTTTTTTTAAATTTTTGATTCAAAAAATTTAAATTTTGATTTAAAGTATCCTCTTTTTGCTTTTATAATAGCAGCAAATACTCTGTGCTCATATTTCTATTTTACAACCCTTACAACCAATTTCTGCAATGATTCAATTGATATTGGATTCCAGCATATTTGTATGAATATGAAAAGGTATTTTTGATTGGTTGGTTGCATTTTTCTTATATTTCTATTTTGTCCCATAATAACTTGATCAGGTTTATATCGGGCAACTGAGGAGGCCATTTTATATATTTTAGTTCTTTTTGTTTTTCTTTGTGTTTAGAATCATTATCTTGTTAAAAAACAAATCCGAAACACACAATTTTTTTTCTGGACGGAAATGCAAGTTTTTGGAGAATGTTGTGGTATTCTTTTTATCAATGCCCTCAATTACCAAATTTGTTTCCATCAAAATATCCCCAGACCATGACTGACGCTTCACCATGCTTGATTGTTGGGATCACGCATTGTTTTATCATGCATTTTCCAATTAACCAACAAAGATATTGTTGACAATTTTCTCTGAATATTTTTTACTTTCAACAAATTTGATTCATCTGTGAACAAGACTTGAGACCATTGTTGAATTGCCCAATCTTTATGTATATTTGCCCATCTCAATCTCTTTATTTTATTTAGTTTGCAAAGTAGTTTGCAATTACAATATTTAACACAAACAATCTTTTAACTACCTTTCTGTGTAAAAATAAAACTATAAAACACAACATGGAAAAAAATAAGTTAACATTATAGCAAAATATCTCCAATTATTACAGCAAAATATACCCAATTTTAACAGCAAAATAAGCTCAAACAATTCATTATTGTAATGATGATAAACATATACTCTATGTTCACAAAAGGTGTGTGAATTTCTTTATAATCAAAATGCCATAATAAATGCTTAAAATTTTATTATATGTTAGTTTTGAATGGAAGGAGTTTCTATTTCCAAAGAAAACTGTAGAGTTTCTATTTCCAAAGTTAAAAAGTTAAAAAAGCGCATGAAAACATTTGACTAGTAGTGTATATAAATAGATTAAAGAAAGTATATTTTAATATATATTAATATCAAAATATAACTCAAATTTTATTTTTTTTAAAATTTATATAAATCTTTAAATCTTTTCCATTAAATTCTCATGATTTAAACCATGTACCAAAAAATATAAAAACCATCGTCACCATTGTCACTATTGTCATCACCAAATTATTTAAATCTATTTTATTATTATAAAATATTATTTTATTACAAATATTCATGACCTTTGATGTAATTTTTAATCTGTCAAACTTTACGTCATGGTGAGATTAATTTAAATATATCTTTGAATATCAGAGTTAACAGATAATGTAATTTGATTTGCAGTGACTCCTATAAATACATGGTAGGATTGGGGATTATTTGACTTACACCTGGAGATATACTTATATATCAATTCATCTATATGTTATGAGATTAAGTTTCAAATCTCTTACTTTTTTTGTGCTTTTATTTAGAACAATTTTATTTGATTGCATTTTTTTTTGTTTTTATTCTTCTTTATCCTTTTTCCTGCCTTTATCTTTCTTGCATCCTTTTTAATATTGTTTCTGATCAAACAGACCAAGTTCTTTCTCTTCACCTGTTTTCTAATGTTAATTTTGGTGACTCAACATACCAAATGTCTCTAGTACTATTGACTATTTTAACCTTTTTACCATTGAACTTTTTAATTATCAAAAAATGTCAATTTATTGATAGTAAATTTTATGACTTGTTTTCCAGACAAATCAAATCACCTTCAGAGCAATCTTTTCTTCTCTACTTAAACTGTGTATTTTCTCTAAATCTTGCTTGTGCTCAGTTTAACTGATTCTCCTTTAGGTGAATCCATAATCATGCTAAATTTTACTTTTTTTAGACCTAATTCACCCTATTATTATACTTCTTATGTAGTCTACTGTTTTTAAACAGATATGGCAGCTTTTATTCCTTATTGGTGTTTAATTAAACCTCAGGAGTAAAAAGATGGTGAGCACAAAAAAGAGACAACCTTACCAAATGCTATTATTTGCTATGGATATATGGTTTCCATGAGAGGTCAGTAGGTAAAAACAATTGTAAAATATGTAAAGTTAAAAACTCAGTAAATAAGTTTTTATTAGACCAATATCAACAGTATTGAAATAATTATTATCATTAAACAACTTTTAGTTTAGAGTTCAATTATTTGTAAACAACCTTTAGTTTAGATTATTCACTTATTTGTGAACACATTCATTTGTAAACAACAACAGGGTTTAGAAATTCAATAGCCATTCATTAGCCATTCATTGCAAGTTTTAACACAGAGGAAGAATGACTTTTGACTATAACTGACTACTTTTTCAAAGCAACTAAAAAGTTTTTATCAAGTTTAGAGTATATAGTTGTATCAACAGTGGAGCCACTTTTAAGGTAAGATTTGCATGAGGATAATTTAGATGAAAAACAAGATGTGACTAAGGCACGATACTCCAAAGATTGCTAAATGTTTCAATCATAGACAACTGCAACTATAAAAAATAATTTAAATTTGGAAACATTCTCATATGCACCATATAAAGAGAGCTTATGAAGACTTTGATATATAAAAAAATCATGAAAGCCTTTGATATACCAAAAGCATAAACATTGCTTGTTATTGCTTTTGAATTATTGGCTCAAGTTGAGACAAACACCCAGATGAGACAATCATTTATTAGAGATATATCAGTTAGTAACACAAACGTTTTTCAAAAGTCTTTGAAAATTCTTTGATAAAAAATGAGAATCTAGAAATAATGGACTTTAGCATTAAACTTTTTCCATCAATTTCTTGTAATGATCAAAAGAAAGTTCTCAGGGAGCTGCTCTAGTGAGTATCACATAAAAGAATTTTCAGTAGAGACACAAAATAAATTAGCCCAAGGACCATCACAAAAAAAAAAAAAGTTTGATCAGATGAATTAATGAGATCAGATACAAATTAAAAAGTAAAGATAAGTGTATTAAAATATGGGATAAAAGATTAAGTCGTATGTACTAAGATTCAGTGCCAGTAAGGTCAGTGGTACTAGAACCAAGCTACACAGCACAATGAGTATTAAAATTGCCAATAATTTTGGTAGATAGATAACAAAAAAAAACTAGTCAATTTGATTAGAAACAACATCAATTGTGCAATCTTGAAAAGGAAGAGAACATAAAGATTAAAAAAACAAAGAGTAAAGTAAACAAAAGCAAAATTAAAAAAAAATAAACAGAGGATTTTAAAGCGAATCAATATGTAGGTGGCGAAGCCATGTGACTATGGAAGTCATATGATATATATATATATATATATATATATATATATATATATATATATATATATATATATATATATATATATATATATATATATATATATATATATATATATATATATATATATATATGTATATATATATATATATATATATGATATATATATATATATATATATATATATATATATATATATATATATATATATATATATATATATGTATATATATATATATATATATATATATATATATATATATATATATATATATATATATATATATATATATATATATATGTGTGTGTAACAAAACATTTAAAAAGAAGTTTAAAAATGTTTTACCTTGTCCATTCATTTCCTCTGAGTGATCAAACGATGGCCCTGTATTACTTGTGGGTGTTGCCCCTGTGAATCTTTGCCATTTAAAAGGAGTGTTGCTTGCAACCCAATCACACAAATTAAGTTCAAAAGAGCAATCATTTACTCCTATAGTAAACTTTTTCAGTTTAAACACCAAATTCATAAACAAACTATTTTATTTCATTAAAAATTATCAATATCAAACGATTAAAAAACTTTTAAACACTTTATAAATATTTTTAAAAAAAAATTTTATATAGTTTTATTTTAAAAAAATTCATTTTTTACCTAAACATTTAAAATTGTTGCAGACTGTAGATTGTGAATCTTCTGAGGAGCAATTTTTACCACCATTCTTAGGAGCAGGGTCTTCACATTTTCTTGATCTAAACATTATGCCTGACCCACAACTTTTACTACAACTTGACCAACCACTCCAACGTTCCCAGTGACCATCAATTGGAGCTGAAGAACAAAAAAACTAAAAACAGTAAATAAATAGTAATAAAACAATATTCAATGGACATATTTAGATTATTACACCATAATTGTAACCTTGACATTCAGAATCACTGCATAATCTTTCTTGAGTTTCCACTCCATCTTCATCAACAAAAGGACATTTTAGTATGTCTGAACTTGAGCAAAATCGCTGGCGTGACTTATAACACAAAGCATTACAAGGTCCAAATGAGGACCATTCACTAACAAATTCAGTTGTATCAGCTAAACAATTTTACTTATTATTATAAAAAGAATTTTTTTTTAACATTTGATTTCATTTTATTAATATAAGCTCCACTCTATCCTCTACTAGAAACATGCTTGAATATTAAGAACAAAAATATATTAAGAAAACTTATAACAGGTAATAATGGTGAAAATATATATATATATATATATTAATAAACAAAATTAATTGAAAACAAATGTTTTTTTTAATTTAAAAAAAATTGTAAAATATAATTAGCATTGTGTTAGCAAAGTTTATTATGCTCTAATTTAATCTTACGTCACAATCTTTCTCTCACAAATATACAGTATTGGCCATTAATAACAATATTTTGCTTTATTTTAGTATGAATTTAAGTTTGAAATTAAATATTTTAAAATTTAAAAGAGATTTTTTCTTAAATTTTTTTAAAATTATCATAATGTAAATTTATTATAAAACAATAATAATAAAAAAAATTATAAACTAAAATATTGAAATGAAAACAAGTGTTCATATGCATCAAAAAAAAAAGTGGCCAAAATAAACAAACTACAACAAAAAAATTAACAAACTATAATAAATTTTTTTTTTCAAAGCATAAAAAAATAAAAAATAAACAAAATTTATATTTTGTTGACAATCCTTTAGTTTTTAGGCATTTGTTGATCTGTTTCGGCGTGGAATTCACTAAATTAAGAGTAATATCTTTTGGAACATTACTCAGTAATTTTGTTACTTCTTTTTTCAGCTGGTCCAGATTTTTTACTTCAATTTTACCAAGATTGTGGTCTAACCAAGATCATATATTCTCTATGCAGTTGAGATCTGAACTATTGGCAGACCAAGACATGATTTTAATGTTGTTTTCTTCAAACCATTGCTTGCAAATCTTAGCAGTATGACATGAAGCATTATCTTGTTGGGAGATAATTCCTATGTCTTTTTGGAAAATGTCAATAGAAGGCATTAAATAATTATCCAATACATCTAAATACCTTTGAGAATCAAGCCTTCCATTAAGTAGTTTAAAGCAACCAACACCTTCATAGTTCATTAGATGTTTATACTGCCACTATCTTGTTTTGTTCTTTACATAGAACAATCTGGGTTTATTATTTCACGTGGCATTCTTCTCAGCATTACTCAGCTTTAGAATCAAACTCAATTTTTTAGAATCAAACTCAACTGTCATTTGAAACAAACATTATGTCACATGCTCTTAGACATAAAATTTTTAATGGCTAAACACCAGTTTTTTCTTGTTTTCTGATATTTCTTTGATAGATGTGATTTTTTGCAAGCAGTTTGCCACATGTAATTGTGTTTTTGTAGTACTTTTCTAGTTGTTCGAGCACTGGCAACATCAGAAGCTCCTTGCCATTTTTGACTGAGATCAGTAGATGATAACTTTCTATATTTTATTCACTATGCAAATAAGTGAACATTCATTTCTTTTATTTGAAATGCTGGGTCTTTCAGGGTGCTGAAGATTTTCATATTGCATTTCTGGTATCGGTTGACTATTCATCCAACAGTTGCATGTGTTTTGTTTAAATGTTTTACCATTTCTCTCATTAAGATGTTTTATTCATACATTGCTATGATTTTACATTTGTAAATGTTGTAGTCAATTCTATACTAATTTTTATATTTCATTTTTCAACATTTTTCAAATATATATAACAACTTCTTAAGTAGTTATTAAATTCTCAAGTAATTGTTATTAATTCCCAAACAAGTACAAAGTTCTATTCAAAGACAAATGAAATTTTGAACAAAGTTTGAAATAATAGAGTGGATTGGTAATTTTGTCCATTACAATTGTTTTAGATTATGAGATATGCATTAAAAAACATGATAATTAGTGCATCCATTAATATTTTTATGAATATTTCTTCTCAGATTATCATTCACTAATGAACTTTCATGAAAATACTGTTGTCATCTTTAGACTGGTTCTTCTAATGAGACCCTCTTTCTTTCAGACAAGGTCCAAAAACAGATTGTAAATCTTGTTGGACTTGTTCTAGCTGCTAAGCTTGACTCTCTGTACATCATTGTACTTCTGCATCTAGTCATTCAGCAAAGTCACATTCTTTTACTTCATTCATGCTTCTTTCCTAAAAACTTTACTTCATCTAATTTCCTTAACATCAATCTTTACCCACCTCATACATCAATCTTTACCCACCTCATACAACTTTTTGTCAAGTCTTCTGTTGTCGGTTCCTTGCTTTTGATCAATATTCTTTGTTTTCTAGTAACTCCTAACTTAATAATGGTTAATTTACTGTTTTAAAACTAACAAAACACTACCTTAATGCAAAGAGCACTTCAAAGCTGAATGGTATGGTTTAGTAAAATTTATGACTCTAAAACACTTTTATCTAATTCCAAAAAAAAACTAAAGAAGACATATCAAACATAAACCCCAATATTTTAATATTTGCAGACAAAACTATTAACAAAATATTATATAAATACTATTAGTAATAATTACAAACTACCTCCTAAAGATCATGCTAAACTTCTGAAAAAAAAATTACTAAAGTCCATAGTTCAAAAATCTACTCAAGATATGGTATTCCATACAAGGTATTCCATAATATTCTATAGAAGGACGGATTTAAGATTTATAGAGATAAAGAATAGAATCCAGAATAAGAAAATGACAAACATAATAAAGAGAAGCTCAGATGTTAACTTTGCAATGGATGTGATTGGTTTACAAGAAAGATCGTAAGATTCAAGTAAGTATTAATCCAATGGTAGATGATTCATCAAGTACATTACCATTCATAAATATAGGAAGATCTTGGTTGTTGCAATAACAATGAGTTAAAAACTTTATCAAAGTTTTATCTGAGTTAAAGTTCACCAGCCATTGACAGCCCCATGCTATAGCAGAAGTGAGATCCTTTTCAAGCTCAAAAGCCGCCTCCAAGCAAATGTCAGAAATGTTTGCTGCTTGTCAAGACAAAAATAAATGGTAGTATCATCAGAGAACAATGCCACCTTAGATGTGAAATTTTTTGGGAGATTTTTATGTAAAGATAGAACCTTGAGGAACCCCTGATGTTACAGGAAATAAAGAAGAGTACTGTCAATTGAGGATAACTTATAAACTACAATTGGTTAGGAAGGGTTTAATAACCTTAAACATGTTAACTGATACATCATAAGAAGAGAGCTTATGTAGAAGACCAGCATGCTAAACTTTTAAACTTTTAAAGCTCAAAGTCTTTAGAAATGTCAAGAGAGATTTAATCTCTCCACATCTATCTAATGCACAATTACCCTTACGGAAATATTCCATGGAAAACCCATGGAATTCCATGAGTAAACCATGGTTTTCCCATGAAAAACGGGAATTCCATGGAATTTCCATGGGTAAATTTCATGAAAATTGAAATCCTATGGAATTTCCATGGGTGAACCATGTTTTTTTTTTCATAGCTTAAGCTGCGCCATGGTTGTTACAAATGCGCTTTTAAAGATGGCGTCATAGCTCGTAGAGTTATGATTATTTTTAAATTAGAAAACAATACTTACTGCATTCTTCTGTTTTTCTGTGTTTAATAAGGCTATGAATTATATGTTTTTTATAATGCAATACATTTATATGTTTTAACTAAACATACAGACATAAACAACTAGATATATTTATCATATTATAATGCATTATAAAAGGGATTATTTTTAATTATATTTTATTATATATCATTTATGCATATACTTATTTTAACTGTTTCCAGTAGCTTTGCTTACTTTGCATAACTTGCAATAGTATAGCAAGTATGTCAAGTAAACCAGTTTGAATTTTAATGCCTACTTGGCAAATTATTTGCCAAATAATTATTATTTGGTTTACAACAAATAAATGTTTAGTTTTAATCTACATTAAATAACTAGTGTATTAATGTACATAGTGTAATTTAATGTACATTCAAACTAGTATAATTATTATTATAAAATTTATCGAACGTATCAAAGAAACTTATTTAAAATATTAATATACAAGCAGTATATTAGATAAGATTAGATAACTAAGATAATAAGATTAGATAACTAATGTACAAAAGATAACTAGTATGATCTTTTTTATTTTTTTTTTATAATAGCCTTAGATTACATAAAAATGCTTGAAGTTTATTGTATCGTAAATGTTCATTAAGTATTAAAAAACATTTTTTTATGATAAATGTTCTATTCAATTTTAGTTCTGTTAAGTTGTTTTTGTCTTTTTGTTGTAGTTTTTTCTTTAGAATTATTAAAATATGTAAATAATGTAATATAAATAATGTTTATAAATTCTTTTATATTTACTTTATTATTTCATTTAAATTACTACATTATAAGCCAACAGGTTTGACTGGCAATATAAATAATGTTGTTCATCGTTTATATTGTTTATAACATCGTCAGTTTTTATATGCATTTAATATTTTTAAAAATAGTTCAAAAGCTGTCAAAATAAAATGGTGAATTGAGTTTAAACCAGAAAAGATATAAACGTAATCTTTGGGATTCAACTTGTAAGGATGTTCCAAGAACCACTTAGTTGGAGAAGGAAAACTGTGGTAATATTTTATAAGTATCAGTAAGGGAATTTACTTAATGCACAAGATTTTACTTCATAGTTAAATATAAGCATATAAAAGCAATGTTTATAAATAATACACTATTATTTATTATAATACAATTATTTTTATTTGTTTATATTTAACTGATGTAAAGTGCTCGTCTTTAGTTAAAATAAATTAATTTTTGCACACACTTTGATATTTACTATGCTTTTACATTACTATACTTTATAAATTACATATTTGTTATGTTTTAAATAGTGAAGTAAAAATATAATAAATTTTTGAATTTAATGGTATGTGCGTAAGTTCTTTTATTTTAACTTTATCATTTTATTTAAATTACTGCATTATAAGCAGGTAAGTTTGACTGACAATATAAATAATGTTGTACATCATGCAGACAGCTCAGACAAAGAAGTAGGTTTTTACTTAAAATTACAATTTATAAGTTATACTATATTTGTTGCTGCCTTATTCTATATAAATGTTACTAACATGCAGGTAAAATTTATATATGTGTATAAATCTTTTCATTTTAACCTTATCATTTCATTTAAATATAAATTTTTAATTTATTTATTTAGCCGTTCATTAACAAGTCCTGTGCTTTATAATATATTAAAAAATGGAAGGACGTGAAGAAAACAGGTTTGTAAATGATGTTGTACATCATGCAGATAGCTCAGAAGAAGAAGTAAGTTTTTTTTTTAATTACAAAAGTAAATATATAATATAATATTTGTTGCTGCCTTGTTCTATATAAATGTTTCTAACATGCAGGTAACATTTATATATGTATTAGTTTGAATAAATCATTTTAATAAAGTTACATTATAGGCAGGAATGTTTGGCTGGAAATATAAACGATGTTGTACATAATGCAGATAGCTTAGGCAAAAAAGAGGTAACAATCTAATAATTTGTATTTATAAATAATGATATATTCATTGCTACTTTTTTCTATATACCTAACATTTGGCAACATTCATAATTGTGTATAATGCCTAATTATAAAGTAAGTTATAATAGATAATAATTATAAGTAAAATGAATTAGTAAATAAAGAAAACTAGTTAGAATGTATATAATAGTTGTATGATGTATTGTCTAGATTGGTGAAATGGAGAATGAGACTAACTAGGGTGAAAAAAAAATGAATATTAATATGTGAATGGTACTTTGTTTAACATCTACCTGTTTCTACAGATACAGTACAGACGCATTTATAAATGGGCTTGATGTTTTTTTGAATTAAATATGTTGTATTGATGGTTCTTTTTAACTTGTTAAAACTTGAAGTTATTATCAAATTTATATATACTATTTTTATCAAATAGTTAATATAAAATAATAAACATGTAAATTGTTTTATTTTTTGTAAAAATTGTTTTCTTGATAAATTTCAATTGTTTATCACTATGTATATCACTTATAGTATTACATTACTTGTAATTTTTTGTTTTATTTATTTTCAGTATGTTATACATATGCGTGCATTAAATATTGTGGGGAAGTCAAGTTTTGATGTTTTAGGTGCATTATAGCTATTATTTTTCAAAGATTTGTAGGATTTAACAAGATTTAAATTTTATTTTGTTTATTGATTTTATTTGAAGAAAGCGATCTCATAGATTAAGAGAACTCAATAATAGTGGGATAAAATTTGCTTTTATGATTTAATATGACAATTCAAATAACATTAGATAAAAAACTTGAAAACAAATCATGCTTTTTTACCATGAAAAATCCATAAGTTTTCATTGGAAAGGTGTTCCTAATACCTATGGAAATTCCATGGTTTTTCCATGGATGGAAAATCATTGAATATCCATGGTATTTGGAACACTTTTCCATGAAAAACTTAAAGATTTCTCATGGGAAATTCATGTGTTTTCCATGGAAAACTCATGGTTTTTCCATGGAAAACTCATGGTTTTTCCATGGAGAACTCATGGTTTTTCCATAGAAAACTCATGGTTTTTCCATGGAAAACTCATGGTTTTTTCATGGAAAACTCATGGTTTTTTCATGGGAACGTGTTCCAAATACCCATGGTTTTTCCATGGGTTTTTTTTCTAAAATTCCCATGGGAAATTTTCGTACGGGTAGTTATTACTGTTAACAAATCAGTAGAATGAGAAAATCTAAATCTATATTGGTGATCAGAAAGTAAATTACTAGATTCAAGATAAGAAATTAAGCATTTGTTAAATAAAGACTCAAAAACCTTGCTTATGATAGAAAGAAGACTAATGGGACAGTGGTTAGACAAGCCAGATAGCTCTCCAAAATTTTTGAAAACAGGAATAACAGATGTTGCTTTACAGCAGGCTGGAAAACAAGACTCTGATGAGCACTTATTAAATAATTTTGAAAGTATAGACGACATCTCTGGAGAACACATCTGCAAAACAATAACAGGTATGTTGTCCGCACCACAAGCTGAATATGTAGAATAGTCAGGAAATCACTTTAGATACAGAACTTAAATAAAATGATTATTTTAAAGTTTTTTATTTTAATTTTTTATTTAGAGCTTAAATAAAATACTTGTCTTTCCATTTTTATTTTAACCATCCGGTCAGTAACCAAACTTTCACCATTCGTTCAGTAACCGGGTACCCACCTACTGTAAAGTGAAAATAACAAAACTATAATGTACGAAATTTATTGTGAAAGTGGGAAATTTTGTTTTCTTTGTTAGAAATTAATAATATTATAAATAAAACATTGTATTGAATGATGGATATTACAATGGACAGTGAATTGGATCATGGAAATACTATGCATCCATCAGGTTTTCAACGGTAAAACGTAATTTCTTTGTTTACTTTTAGGTTATTTATTTAAATTATTTATATTTTTAATTAAAAAATTAAATAATTAACTGAAAACATTTTTCAATGGGAATATATTTGAATTATTTGAAGAAGAAAAGTCTGATAATGGCTTCGAGTTGGAAAGTGACAACGATGAGTATTTTCTAGAGAATGAAGTGGCAGCTTCGGATTCGGATGACACTGGTGATTTCTATTTTCTATTATGCAATAATAATTATAAAATATGTTTAATACTTTGTATACATTTAGAAGAAGTTGATGAGAGTGAACTTGTCGAAGATGAAGAAGTGAAAAAGAAGATGATGATGACGATATCAAAGATAGTCTCTTGCATTTTTCTACAATATTCTTGATGTCACCTGCCTTGCAGCATATATTCTTTATTACGATAATAATAAAGTACTTAAAAAAAAGTCATACGAACGACAATTATTTTATCGGCAATTGGGCAGAGAGCTGTGTACTCCATTCGTCGAAAGCCGTTTGCATAATCCACAAAGGCATTTCACAACAAAAATCGCAATTGAAAGTTTTTTTGGTCGAGCTATAAATCTATATATTTAGCCAACAGCAAATAAATCTTCAAGACCCAAATCACAACTTGATTTAACTGGAAGAAAAAAGATTATTGGGGTATGCCATGTTTGCCTCACCAGCGAATTAAAAAAACGTTGCAAAACTCGAAAATCATGTTCAATATGCAAGGTTCCAATTTGTGACAAGCATTGTATTTCCACCACAACATGCAAGGAGTGTGTGAAATAATAATTACCATAGTGTTGTGCTTAAAAATATAAATTATAATAACTGAAAACATACCTTAACAAAAAATCTTATTATTGTGTATAACCCAGCTTTCATATAAACTGACATTAAACTTCAAATAAAGAAGAATGATATATATATATACAAATAGAAAAATAGTAATTTATCTATCATTAGTTGAAAGTTTGACTTGACTAAAAAACAGACCTAGAACATTCTTTATTAAAGAACTGTAAAATAAATTAATGTAAATAATATTTTTATTTTTCTAAATTTAATTACCCTTCTACAAATAATCTGAAATAACAACACTGGTAAGCTTGATCAAAACTTATTGGAAAATAAATGTTAATTTATGGATTACTAAACTCATGAATATTTATATCAACAGAGGCACTCAATTTTTATTTTATTTTTTTAATTTTCATTTGCATAAATAAACAAAACCTTAAATTTAAAAAAAATTTTAAATGCTTCTTATTGAAAAATAAAACAGATAAAAATAAAAAACTTGCTGGTAAAAAAATATCTATATATCACAAGCACCTTTATATCTAGTAGAAGGAGTGAAGTGAAGAAAAGCTTTCTAAAAAATATATTCGTTGCAAATAAAGTTATTTTTAAAATGTTAAAAAAAAAGGTGTTTTGCAATAAAGTCAGACTTACACTTGCAGCTATATAAAACATTTAATTTTAATATGTCTTTTTCACTTAGACGAACACTTCCACCAACTGGTATCTCTGGGTTTACTAACCGGACAATTGTTTTAAGGGTTTTTCCATTTTTGGAGAAATCATATGAACCATAATGAAGTATACTTTCAAAATCATATTCAATGCCTAAATCATCTGAATCTTCTTTGCTTTCTTTTTCAAAGTTATTGAGTTCATCTTAATAAAAAATTTATGTTAATAAAATTAAAGAATTATATATATATTAATATATTATAATTATGTATGTATATATTAAATATATATATATTTTAATTATATATATATATATATATATATATATATATATATATATATATATATATATATATATATATATATATATATATATATATATATATTATATATATATATATATATATATATATATATATATATATATATATGTAAAATATAATTATATATATATATATATATATAAATATATATATATATATAAATATATATATATATATATATATATATATATATATATATATATATATATATATATATATATATATATATATATATATATATATATATATATATATATATATATATATATATATATAGGGTGAGGTGGGATACATATATCACATTTATTGCTTTTCATGTATTTAAAAAGTCAAACTGTATTGGTTATGTCTAGCAGTTTTCTTTTTTTTTACTGATACAGTCTTCTTTTCAACTTTATTCTTCTCTTCTTCTTGCAACCATGCGACAACATCTTGTGCTGTTAAAATTTCGCCCATATATTTCTACATCTTATCGGTGTGAAATATATATTTCTACATCTTATCAGCTTGAAATATATATTTCTACATTTTATTAGCTTGAAATATATATTTCTACATATTCTATATTTCTCGGCTTTATTTATCCAAAAAGGACCAATTTTAGCAACTTGTATTTTTAATAAAGTTTTATCTAACAGCATTTATCACATTGGTAGTGTAGTTGAATATTTTATGGTTTTCTATCAAATCATAAATCTGTAGATTTATGATTACTTGTGTGTCCTGCTTTGTTTTTGTTACATTTCTATTGTGTCCTGTTTTGTTTATATTACATTTCTATTACATGTGCGATGTCTATATTATCATTGTTATTTTTTACTACACGCTTTACTATAGTGTCTTGGTTTTGTTCTAAACATCTGTTCAATATCTATTTTAAATTTTTTTATCCTTTTTTTTCTTCCAAAATTTTTCTTCATTTTAATTGGGCTTTACAGCTCGGTCTAGTTTTCTGCATTTTTTTAAACTATAAAATAATAACTGTTACATAACAGTTGAAACTTAAAATAATTAATGAAATTAAAAAAAAAAGATTCATACAATCTTTTCTTTTCTTTCACTCTTTAATTTGAGTGTGCTATTTTTGTACCTTTCACAAGATTTTAAAATATTTAAAGACAAAGCACCTTGTGCTTTTGTCCTAGAATATTTTTAAAAAATGCATAAATATGTATCAAAGGACTAGGCCGAACTGTCAAGCCTAAGTAAAATAAGGAAAAAATTAGGAAGAAAGAAAGGATAAAAATATTAAAAATATATATTGAAAAGATGTTCAGAACAAAACAAAGACACTATAGTAAAGCGTGTAGTAAAAAATAATAATGATATAATAATGAAAATTTGTACTATATATATATATATATATATATATATATATATATATATATATATATATATATATATATATATATTATATATATATATATATATATATATAATAGAATTATGACTTTTTAACTTTTTTTTAAAAAAAATTTTTCTGTGTCATTAATCGATGAACTTTTATTAGAAAACATTGAAATCATGTTGAATTTCTCTAGGTTGTAAAAAAAAAGGTCACCTCGCAATTAAAATTACATTTCGTCATTTATTTAATCTTGTTACTGTTACTCCTAATATGTGTGACATTCGTGCAAATCATTTAAAACTTGTATAGATTAGAAGTGTTTAGAACTTTAGAACATTTTGGAAAATAACAGAATATTTTAGAAGGCTTTAAAACATTCTAGAACAATTTAAAACATTCTGGAGCAATTTAGAACATTCTAGAACAATTTAAAATGTTTTGGAACATTCTAGAACTATTTAGAACATTTTGGAATATTCTAGAACATTTTAGACAATTTATAGCTGCTCATCTAATTTTATAGTTATTACAGAAGCAAAACATGGCGTCATACGAATGTCTAGTGATAGTAGCAATCAGAAGAACAAGGATGTCTGGACCAATAATCTGGTAAAATTTGAAGACTCTCATAAAAGAAGAATGGTCCCTTTAAATGAATATTCACTGGAAGAAAAGTGCAGAATGCCTCTCCAAAAGCAAATTATCGGACGATATTATTTCCTTGGACCAAAAATCAAAGGAACAAAGGAGCAAATAGCAGAAATTTCCAAAGAAGTCACTAAATTGTGGAAGAATAAACTGAATTTTCCTCGTGTATGTGATCAAGATCTACAAGCAAAGTTTGATGAAATACTGAAATGCTATGATAAATGTGTCAAGCGGGGAAGCTACAAACCCCTTGATGAAATTTTTAATATTACTAAAGTGGATGGAACATAGTTATCTTACGAGGACAAGCAATTGTACCATCTCCAAGTGGAAAGCAAAGGAGCAGTGGGATACTCCAAGTCCAAGCAGCCAGTAAAGAAATAACCCATCCCTATAAGAGACAAAAACTTTCTAATGATTCATCCAACTCGTCATCTTACTATCCTGATTTTAGTGATTCTGACTCTGAGGCTGACAACAGTGAATATGAAAACAATGAAGAAGATGAGACAAACCCTACACCGAGCAGAAAACATCATACAATACATAAACAACTGAAAACACAGTTTGATAACGGAACAGAAGTAATTCTTGAAACATCAGGCTGGAGAGATGATATGAATTTTTGTTTCATCTCACTCAAGTCTTCTGATTTTTTAAAGAAAAGAGACATTCATAAGCAATGCAAGGTGGAACTCCAGAGCTATACTAGCGATCCTGACCTTCATTTTAACTCCTTAAACAAAGACAGTTCTGCAGAGAGTCGATTTATATTGTATGGCTGGGCAACCCATTGGTTTACAGACCAACTGTACAACAAAAAGGACTTTAATAACTTGGCTGAAATACTAAATCCATACAAAAAGGCTTTAGGCTCTTTGAAAAATCAAGAAGTGAAGCAAGAGCCATCCATACTACAGATACCCAGAAGTAATTAATGCATAGAGCGCACAATCAAAGTAATAAAGAATTGTATTACATGACTATGACATTCTAAATACATTTGAATACATAATAGTACCTATGTCAAAATCGATTTTTCAAAGGCGGGGTGAACTTGAAAAGATATACAAATAATAGTTCATTTTGTGCTTTTTAGGTAAAAGTTATATACATATATACATACATTCTCAGTTACTCCACATTTACCCTTAGGTGCTTCTGATCACGTTTGATCTCTCTAAAACTATTATTTCATTCTTCTTCATTGTCAGAATCCCCTATCAACATACAACAACCTTAAAGCTAACTGGGAACCTTTCCGTGATTTTCTTGATGAGGGCCCTTGGGTAGAAATATTTTGTCTTCCTGCTGAAAAATGTGCTTCATATGTTATTTCTTGGATTCAGGCTGGCTTGGAATCTCTTATTCCCTTGTAACATTTCCGAGCCAAGCCTTACTTTTCTCCATGGAGTTCCTCTTGTTGTACTGCTGCAATTTTATTGTAACCATTAATTCCATACCTATCATGAAAACAATTCTCCAGAAAACAAATGTGTTTTTACTATTGCTAAAAACCATTGTATTTTTAGGTCACAAAATTTTGTATTTCATCTAGGAAATTAGACTCCAGAGAATTCTGGCTAATCTTTAACAGTCTCTATAATAAAGGTAAATCAGTTTTTCTAACTCTCTTGCATGGTTTAATTGTTTGCTAAGAGAGGTAGATAAATGTGGAGAGGCTAAAGTGGCATCTGTTATTCCTATTTTCAAAAACTCTAGAGAGCGATTTGGCTTACCATCCCATTAGTCTTTACCATTCCATTAGTAAAACACCTAATCTCTCATCTTGAATCTAATGATTTACTTTCTGATCATAAATATGGATTTCATTCTTTTTGTTCTATTGCTGATTTGTTAATGGTATTAACTGATAGGTTTTAATCTGAATTCTGATAGGTTAAAACTTTTATTGTGCAGTAGATGTAGAGAGGTTAAATCTTTTTTAAATTAAAATCTACCATAAATTCTCACATCTAAGGTGACATTGTTCGCTGATAATACTACCATTTATTCTTGTCTAGAGAAGATTAAACGGTAGTCAGTGGCTGATGAACTTTATGACTGTCAGTGGCTGGTGAACTAGTCATGGCTGTCAATGGCTTGTGAACTTTAACTCAGATAAAACTCAATTTTTCTTAACACATTGTTATCACAACAATCTAGATTTTCCTATATTTATAAACGGTAATGTACTTGATGAGTCATCTACCCTTTGTCTTTGTCTAGGATTAACTCTTACTTTTGATCTTTTTTGGACATCATATATCAAATCCATTGCAAAATTAGCATCTGTGAAGGTTGCATCTCTTTATCATGCTCACCACTTTTTTACTCTAGATTCTATTCTTTATCTCTACAAACCTCAAATCTGTCATTGTATGGAATACTGTTGCCATATCTGGAGCAGACCTTCGAATGATCCCCTTTTTTTTTAGAAAAAGTGCAAAACCACATTGTAAACATAGTTTGACCTGCTCATGCACCCACAATTTAACAATTGTCATGTCACCATAATGTTGCTTCTCTTTTTCTTTTCCATAAATACTATAATAGGCACTGCTCTAAAGAGCTAGCATCTCTTGTGCCATCTACTAAAATTTATTATTGCGTTACTCATCATTCTAATAAGTCTCATCCTTTTGTTGTGACTGTTTCTAAGTGCTCCAAAAATTCTTATTTGTCTAGTTTTTTTCCTGGAACATTAGTTAGGAATTTGCTCCATTTATCTTGTTTTCATGATTCAAATAATTTGCAATTATTGCTATCTTGCTTTATAAACCTCATCTTTTCTCTTTCAGTAACTTCTAACTCTAATGTAAAGCAAGACAAGGATTGACAGACGACTTAAAAGATTGCAAATTATATGAATCAGGAAAGCAAGATGAAAGAAGCGAATTCCAAAAAACTGATGTTCGAGGAAAAAAACTAGACGAATAAGAGTTTTTGGAGCACTTAGGATGAGTAACAGAAAAAGAGACTTAACTGAATGACAAGTAAAACGAGAGTGAATTTTAGTAGATAGCACAAGAGAGGTTAGCTCTTTAGAGCAGTGCCCATTATAGCATTTGTAGAAAAGAGAAAGAGAAGGAACATTATGACAATGTGATTATGGTTGAAGGTTGGCTGCAAGAGCAAGTCCAACTATGTTTACAATGCGTTTTTGCACCTTGTCTATAAGAAAAAGGGCATCATTAGGAGATCCGCCCCAGATATGGCAACAGTATTCCATACAAGGCCGGATTTGAGATTTATAGAGATAGAGAATAGAATCAGGAGTAAGAAAGTGTCGAGCTCGATAAAGAGATGCAACTTTAGCAAATGCTAATTTTGCAACGAATTTGATATATGGTTTCCAAGAAAGATCAGAGTTAATCCTAGAAGATGAAGGGAAGATGACTCATGGAGTACATTAACGTTCATAAATATAGGAAGGTCTAAATTATTGCGATAACGATTGGCAGAAAAAAATTGAATTTTATCTGAATTAAAGTTCACTAAGCCCCATGCTGTAGCAGAAGTGAGATCCTTTTCAAGCTGAAATGCCCCTTCCAAGCAATCAGAGAGAGTTGGCTTCTTATCATGACAAGATATCATGACTATATATATATATATATATATATATATATATATATATATATATATATATATATATATATATATATATATATATATATATATATATATATATATATATATATATATATATATATATATATATATATATATATATATATATATATATATATATATATATATAGGCTTGGTCGGGAAGCGGGTGCGATCGCACTCGATATTTGACCACGGAAATTATATTTAGTTGCGAAAAGCCGGCCAGATTTTTTAGGCGTTTTGAGAACATTTCAAAAACAAGCAAAAAAGCGCAATAAGATAAACTGGACCGATGAGAGACAGTTTAAAAAAAAGAAAAATAGCTTTTAACGCAAAACTTTAAGCAAAATAAATACGATTAGAGCAAGTATTATTGAAACGTCGCTCTTTTATAATTTTTTTTTAAAAAAAAGCGACATTTTTTGCATATAGTAACAACGTACTTATAATGATTGTTTAATAAAGAAACAAATGTTCTTCAATTTATCAAAGATTATATGTATTATTTTTATTTATATACTTAT
>NC_061160.1:55565764-55658264 GCF_022113875.1 Hydra vulgaris
ACTTCAGAAATAAGAAATTTGTTAAATAAGTTTTGCCAGAAATTTCTGGTTTGTTTGAAGTTGTTAATAATAAGAATATTCCCAGGATGGAGAGAGATTTTTTTGAAGATAAGCAAATTTATTTAAAAGATGACCATAATTAGTATAGTGGATGAAGAGGCTAAAAAATAGGAAAGAGGAAACAATAGCAAAAAAAATCAAAGAAAACTGCGATTCTCAACAATGAGAGTCGCAGTTTAAAACTGTTGCTTTGTCGGAGTCGGGATATTTTTAGCTGAGTTGAAGTCACTAAACAAAATCATGACTCCAATAGTAAAACTTCTCGGTATTGCACATGCATGTAAAAAACATTCAATCAACTTTATGTTCATACTAAACCTCAAAGAACGTTTCATAAATTTGTCAAAAAAAAAAAAATTTAATTTATCGCGTAATATTTTTTAAAGAATTTAAAGAATTTTTCAAAAACTTTGCTTTGGAGTTGGAGTCAGAGCTGTGCTCAAAAAATTTTAACAACTGGAGTCAGAGTCAGAGTTGTACTCAAAAAATTTAGAGTTGTTACTTTTTTTTAACAACTCCACACCCCAGGTTGCTTCTGTGAGTGTAAAAATCAACAGAGATGAACACAAAAATTCTAAGGAAGATAACAGTACTACAAGTCCAGATACTCATTCACATTCAGACTTCCAGAATAAAACAAGTATATTGACCTAGCATCAACAAGTACTTGTAAAAGTTGCTTTGAAGAATTAAGGAAGAGATCTTTGACAGATAGCAGAAGCAAAACTTTCATTGCTAATGTCACTTTTTGTATTTACAATATTCAAGAAATAGTTGACCAATCAATTTACAGAACTGTTAATGTTAAATTAAAAGTAGACAATGCTGTACCATTAGTGGTGTGTTTTAGAATTGATTACGATAGTTGAAAAGATGTATCACTAACTGATTCATATAACTGTTAGCTATAACTGTTTCTAAATATCTAGTTTCTTAAAAAAAAAAAAATTGACCAAATTGAAGTCTTGGTATGTGATGGCACTAACACAAATGTTGGCAAAAGGGAGAATAAACAATTTGATTGAAGAAAACATTGAGCATGCTTTACAAAAGAATTTTTGCTTTCTGCACATGAATGAGGACCCATTAAGACACATCATCATTAAGTTGGATGGTCCAACAACAGGTGCTAACACCATTGACTTATTGGAAAGTTACTACCAGATGTCTTGAACTATCTTGTCACTAAATACAAACACTTTGGTCATTCTCACCCTCTATCTAAAATGCCTAACGTAATTTGGAAGGATTTGTTGACAGACCAGAAATACATGTGGAGAATTACATCAGCCTCTCATTTCCAAGCAATGCAATAAGGATTAAGAGTGCCTTAAAATGGACAATGTAGCTATAGTAGGTGGCTTATGACTGGTACTTGACTAAATACTACTTCAGTGAAAGAGCCAGGATTTAGTCATGTTGATTATGTTAAAACATCTTAAAAAACAAGTCTAGCCATTGTTATAAATATTTATGACAATTTCACTGCAGAAGTGCCTGGAGGTATATGGTATTCTTGTTCTAGGGTGTGTTAATACTACTGCATCAGCTTTAATTAAAGATCGGGAGAGCGGTGCTATGGGCAGTTAGTTAACTACATTTCAACAAATTGCCTTACTGCGACATGCTCAAATTCCTTATGGTCCTACTTTTAAACCAACCTCCTACACTGGTTACATTAGAAAATCTTAGAAGACCTGTGAGTTCTATTCAGTGGTGAATGTATAGAGTTAGCTGTAGTTATAGAGTTGAGAGAGGGTTATAACCACAAGTAGCCTCCTCATCTGTAGTGGCCTTCTTGACTTTAGGGAGGTGAATAACAAAAAAAAACAAAAAACACTCATTTTAAAAACTCATTAATTATAACTCACTTTAGATTTATGTCTGATAATGAATGTAAAAATTATTAAATTAAAATAATACAGAATCGAGAAGACTTGCAACTTTCAAATTTTGTACATATAGTTTTATGGTCTAATAAAGGCACTCTCGCTTAAAGCAATTTTTTTTTTAAATGTTGAAAACTCCTGGTGCCTAATATATATATATATATATATATATATATATATATATATATATATATATATATATATATATATATATATATATATATATATATATATATATATATATATATATATATATATATATATATATATATATATATACATATATATATATATATATACATATATATATATATATATATATATATATATACATATATATATATATATATATATATATATATATATATATATATATATATATATATATATATATATATATATATATATATATATATCAGTGTTTTTCCAATGCACTTCCAAAATATCATGCCTGGTTTTCTCAAAGTACTGTTGTTGGAAGTAACTCCTTTTAACTACTCCAGGTCAGGTCAGGATAATCGAGATCAATCTTGCTACTGGTATCATGTAACCCAGTACCACCTGCCACCTACCACAAGCCCTGCTCCCTTGCAGAGTGTGCTCTTCTTAGGCAAAGGCTAGGAGAAATAAACTCCGACTAAAAATTCCCCTGCCTTGGGGCTCTTGGTTGAGTAAAGGTTAGAGATGGTGTCTTGATAAAAACACTATAATATGGTCAACATTCCTATATTAATGAATGGCAATCCTCTTACTGAGTCCTCCTCTTTACGTCTTCTTGGATTATCGCTTACTACTGACCTTTCATGGAAACCATATATACAATCGATTACTAAATTAGCTTCTGCTAAAGTTGCTTCTCTTTATCGTGCTTGCCATTTCCTTACTTCTGATTCCATTCTCTACCTCTACAAATCTCTTATTCGTCCCTGTATGGAATAATGTTGTCATATTTAGGCTGGTTCTTCTAATGATTCTCTTTTTGACAAGGTCCAAAAACGCATTGTAAATGTTGTTGGACCTGGACTATCTGCTAAGCTTGAACCTCTTTCCCATCGTCGTAAAGTTGCATCTCATTCTCTTTTCTACAAATACTATCATGGTCACTGCTCAAAGGAGTTATTATCTCCAGTTCCATCAACTAAAATTCATTCTCGTTTTACTCGTCATTCAGCTAAGTCTCATTCGTTTACTGTATTTGTCCCTGCATGCTCTAAAAACTTTTATTCATCTAGTTTTTTTCCCCGCACTTCAATCCTTTGGAACTCTCTCCTATCTTCAGGTTTTCTTAACTCATACAACCTTCAACTTTTCAAGTCTTCTGTCAATCGTTTCCTTGCTCTATAACTCCGTTCTTTTTTTTCCTAGTAACTCCCAACTTAATAGTGGTTGCTTGCAGCCTAGTTGGGAGTGAATGTAAATAAAATAAAAAATATATATATATATATTTATATATATATATTTATATATATATATATATAATATATATATATATATATATATATATATATATATATATATATATATATATATATATTTATTAAATTAATAATAAAATAAATACAATTAGATTTGAAACATAACTCGGAGTTTCACGCTTTATGCGATCATCAGACGTTACAAACAACCGTAACAACAACAAAAATTATATACAAAAATACAATACAGTGTTAGCTTAGATGACGTTAAAGTTGCAAATAACAAATTTGTTTTCGTGGCGACATTTTGATATTAGTTCATTTCGTTTATTCAGTAGTTTCAAAGATGATGTGATGATATGGTATTTTTCGGTTAAGCAAAGGTTACATAACTTTCCTCCAGGTTTAAATGGTTCCGCCCTATCAATAACTTTCCACGTAAGAATAGGATTTGAAAATCCCTTTTTTTTAATTTCCCAGATATATTTCGAAAGTTCTGTGGTGTTAGCTTTACTTTCGTATTGAAAGGAATTTTTATGTTTGTACCAGCGATCTTTAAAGGTGTGTTCCGTTAGACCAATATAATTAAGACGTGTTAATTATATTGGTCTAACATAGATATATATATATATATATATTATATTGGTCTATATATATGTGTTAATTATATTGGTTTAATTATATAAGACGTCTTAATTATATTGGTCTTAATTATATTGGTCTAACGGAACACACCTTTAAAGATCGCTGGTACAAACATAAAAATTCCTTTCAATACGAAAGTAAAGCTAACACCACAGAACTTTCGAAATATATCTGGGAAATTAAAAAAAAGGGATTTTCAAATCCTATTCTTACGTGGAAAGTTATTGATAGGGCGGAACCATTTAAACCTGGAGGAAAGTTATGTAACCTTTGCTTAACCGAAAAATACCATATCATCACGTCATCTTTGAAACTACTGAATAAACGAAATGAACTAATATCAAAATGTCGCCACGAAAACAAATTTGTTATTTGCAACTTTAACGTCATCTAAGCTAACACTGTATTGTATTTTTGTATATAATTTTTGTTGTTGTTACGGTTGTTTGTAACGTCTGATGATCGCATAAAGCGTGAAACTCCGAGTTATGTTTCAAATCTAATTGTATTTATTTTATTATTAATTTAATACATATTTGCTCTACTTTTGTATTGAGCACTCTCTACCGAGAAATTACTTTTATTATTGATATATATATATATATATATATATATATATATATATATATATATATATATATCTTATACTGCTGAGTTGAGGTGAGCATGATGATGTCATACTCACCTAATGTCAAATAGCCTGCTGCTGGGGGCTTCAGTACATACATCGACTGACAAATAGCCTGACTCGCCGTGGAGTGCTGCTACATCGACTGAGGGTTTGGTATGGGTCAGCAACATTTTCATTCATTATTTTTCATTTTCCCTCATCGTTTTCTAAAATTGCTCACTTAATTTAGGCTAGCAAAAAAAGTGAGCAATTGCACATATAAATATGCTATAGTAGATAAATATATATATATATATATATATATATATATATATATATATATATATAATATATATATATACACATATATATATATATATATATATATATACATATATATATATATATATATATATATATATATATATATATATATATATATATATATATATATATATATATATATATATATATATATATATTATATCTATATCTTTTATATCCAACTCGTACTATCCCCAAACCATCACATTTCCTCCTACATGTTTAACACTTCCTTGCAAATAATTCAATATATAAGCCACACTTTCTGGACTTCATCCAATGAGATGAGGTTGTGTTTTAACTTATCTGACCACAAATTTTTTTTCCAATATGATAGCATTTTTTTGTACTTCTTTGCAATTTCCAATCAACGTTTCATTTGATTAAAGTTAAAAAAGTTTTTTTCTTAGCTTGAATTTTTAGCTAATTTAGCTGCCAAAACAAATCTATTTTTTTCACATTAATGATGATATTTCAATCCATTGCACTGGTGGTCTTGCGTTTATGTCCTCTACTAGCCATACTAGTGACTGTTTCAATCAGATTATGCATCTTAACAATTGAGAAAATGTTGTTTAAAGAATTGAGAAAATGTTTAAAGAAAAAAATTATTATTGTTTTAAAAAGACATTATTGTTTTAAAAAGACCTTCTTAAAGTCTGGACTTAGATCCAATAAAAAATTTGTTGACAGGAAAATTGGCAACATAGCATTTAGATGCAAAGACAACTTGAAAGAAGCTATAATGAGCACATTGGATAATATAACAACAGAAGACACCCAAAATTTGTTCAAGCCAATGCCAAATCATATAGCTAAGGCCATCAAGGCCAAAGGAGGCCCATTTGATATTAATTTCCATGGAATTTGATCAATTTGACATTATTTTTGAACTGTAAGATTTCTTTTTTTGCAGTAAATTAAATGTACCATTAGATCAATTGTGTAAAATTAAATAGGTTTGAAAAGTAATTAATTCACCAATACACAAATAAATTCTAAAAACAATACTTGATAAGATCTAAAAAAAAAAATGTTAATTTCAAGGCAAAACTAATTTTTTTTGATGCAATGTTTAAATTTTTTTTCCAGTATACGATTATTTTTTTTTGCATACTATATCTATATCTATATATATTCTATCTATATCTATATATATATATATATATATATATATATATATATATATATATATATATATATATATATATATATATATATATATATATATATATATATATATATATATATATATATATATATATCTGTTCACATATATATGTACATATATATATATATATATATATATATATATATATATATATATATATATATATATATATATATATATATATATATATATGTACATATATATATATTTATATATATATATATATATATATATATATATATATATATATATATATATATATATATATATATATCCATATAGTGTAGTCGAAAGAGCGTTTTAATGTAAAAAAAGTCTCTTACGACTACAATTTTAATTACCTCGTCTCTTAAGCTGTATTTGATTGTCGTCGAAATGTCAAAGCAATTAAATTAATGCGGAAGTACATTAAATTTTATTGTTTTTTAAAAATTTTTTAAAAAACCGCAATTATAACGACTAGAAAGTTTTTTTTTATTAGTGATGTTTTTGTTTTTATTTTATTAAAAAACATTTTTAAAACATGCGTAAATGTTGCTACATCGACTATCTTATAGCCTGACTCGCAACAGAGTGCTGCTACATCGACTGACAAACAGCCTGACTCGCAACGGAGTGCTGCTACATCGACTGACAAATAGCCTGACTCGCAACAGAGTGCTGCTACATCAACTGACAAATAGCCTGACTCGCAAGGGAGTGCTGCTACAACGACTGACAAATAGCCTGACTCGCAAGGGAGTGCTGCTACATCGACTGAGGGTTTGGTTTGGGCAGGCAGTCTATCATTTGAAAAAAAATATATATATATAAGTTTTTAAACTTTTTCTGGTCTGGTTTATTAATGCGCTCTTTAAAACTACAGTTTATGGGAAACTCTTTTCAACTACCATGCAAGAGTATATATATACATATATATATATATATATATATATATATATATATATATATATATATATATATATATATATATATATATATATATATATATATATATATATATATATATATATATATGTATATATATATATATATTATATATATATATATATATATATATATATATATATATATATATATGCATATATATATATATATACATATATATATATATATATATATATATATATATATATATATATATATATATATATATATATATATATATATATATATGTATATATATATATATATATATATATATATATATATATATATATATATATATATATATGTTCTCTTGGAACATTGAGCACTCTTTTAACAAACCTTTAATTTAAAGAGCACAGATTTAATAAAAAACTAATTATTACCAGGGTTTATGTTCTCCCACATTATTTCAACATAATCATTTCTATCATTTCGTTTATGCTCGTGTTGAAAGCCTAGTGCATGCATGATTTCATGAATAATCACATGTTTAAATAAACATCCATCTCCGATACTAATATCTTGAGAGCCAGGACGGTACCATAATTTTCCAACACTTGACCAGCAACTAAAAAAAATTTTTATTAACATTTTTAAAAAACGCAATTAGAAAACTTTTATATATTAAATCAAAATTACACATAAATACTGAGTGTATGTATATATCAGGCTGTTACAGGAAGTGCATGTAGTCCCACACCTCGTCTGTCCACATCTAAAATATTTTCTCAAGACAACTTGACCACAGTTGTTTGCATGTTTTAAAAAATCAGGCATTTTTAAAATTTGAAAAAAAATAAAAACTAAACATGTATTTTTAACTAAAAAGCTTTTATTTTTATTTATAAATAACTTATTTTTATGATAAATAAATTTTAATTAAACGCTTTAAAATAATAACAAATAACTTCAAATGATTGTTTATAATAAACACATTTATTTTAATTATTAAAGAATATATATATATATATATATATATATATATATATATATATATATATATATATATATATATATATATATATATATATATATCAGTATTTTTCCAATGCACTTCCAAAATATTAGAATTTTTTATAATTTTTTAATTTAAGTATATGATTTTTTTCAGACATAATAGACGCTAGTTCAATAATAACACATTTATTAAATAAATATGATTGTCAATTTTTTTTAAAATCATTTTATTATTTGTTTAGTAAATGAAGTTCTTCTTTACAATGATTTTTATTTTTTTTAATTTTTTAAAAAATTAAGTTTTTTTTTTCAGTTTCTCTTTCAATAAAATTTTTTTTAAAACTTCTGTTTATATACTTTTTTTTTTTTTGGTTTCCTCTTTTATTTTAGTATAGTTAGCTCAGTTCTTTCAGCACATTTTTAAAGTACTTAAATTGTCAGAAAATGAAAACAGCCATGGTAAAGTTGTCTAAAACTACTATTTTATGCATAGTCAAACTATGTGTGTAACCACACATACTTTCTGTAACAGCTCTCTCTCTCTCTTTCTCTCTCTCATTCACTTGATTTTAAATAAAATATTTTTGATGAAATATTTTTTTAAAACAAATATTATTAAATTAAACAGTAAAGATTTCATATTGTTAAAAAAAAATTTATTATATAATTGTTTTACATATATTTTTAATTAGAGTTGTTAACGGGAAGGTTTCATACGATTCTGTAAAAATTTAAAATCCTTTCCAAAGGATTTTAAATTTTTTTGTACCGAATTTAACAAAACAATTAAAATCATTTTGCAATTACTCATTTGAACTTTTGAAATTTGAACCTTTCGCAAGTTGAATTTAAAAAAAAACACTTTTACTACATACGAAAATTAGCGAAGTAGCGAAATAAAAATTTCCAAAATTTCATTTGCAAAAAAAGCACATTTGTTGAACAAGGTTTAGAAGTGTATTGAATTATTTTGAAAGAAAGAAAGAAAATTATGACAAAAAAAGTATAGCGTGGAAGTTCTTTGATATAAGCATGACTCCTCATATAAGCAAGTGCAAACTATGTGATAGTTTAGCTACGAGAGGAGGAAAATCTTTCAAGTCTTTTGGAACTAAGCAATGGTAAAACATTTGGGTTTAAAGCATTCCAAAGAGTTTGAACTTGTGGAAGAAAAAAAAAAAAGTTCAATCATTGCCTTCTATTTCTGAGTCTATTTCGAAACAAAGGATCCGTGGTTCAAACCCCACCTCTGAGAAAATCTTGCTTTTGGTTAGTTAGCGTAAAAACTTTTGGTTAGTTAGCAAAAAAACTTTTGGTTAGTTAGCGTAAAAAGCGTATTTTGTGTGAATAGTTCAGCGCTAGAGATTTCACAAGTTTTTATTCCAACTTTTAAAAAATGGACTTGGTGCCGAGTACCCGGACTTAGACCCGGTTTTTTTAGCTGGGTACCCGAAATTGGAGACTCAGCATAAACTGGTTCCGGCACATCTCTATAATATAGTACATAAAGAAGGTACATAAAATTATAAATATTAAACACCTTTATGTTCCAAAATATTTGTCAGGAAATGTTATGGTCAGAAATGTTAAAAAATAATCAATTTAATATTTTACTTTTTGAAATTTTAAAATAAAAAATAAAAATTTATGTTGTAATTAATTCTTTTGAAACAGTAACTTGCGGAACAGTCACTTACAGAAAAAATCTTATAAAACATGTCATAATAGATGTATTTAACTATGTTTTATAAATCAAATTTAATAAATCAAATTTATAAATCTTATAAAACATGTCATAATAGATGTATTTAACTATGTTTTATAAATTTAACTATTTATTAATCAAAAATGCAATTAATTATTTTTAATTTTCAATTCAAACTTTTAAAAAAGGTACTTAACTAAGTACTAATTATTTATTGACAATAAATAATTAGTACTTAGTACTAATTATTTATTGACTAGTACTAACCATTTATTGACAATAAATAATTAGTACTATGAACTAAGTACTAATTATTTATTGTCAATAAATAATTAGTACTTAGTTCATAGTACTAATTTTTTATTGATAATAAATAATAAGTACTTAGTTCATAGTACTATTTATTTATTGATAATAAATAATTAGTACTATGAACTATGTACTAATTATTTATAAATATTTATAGTGATAATAAGTGATGAATTAGAAGAGGTGGAGTCATGTGATTTTTTTGATAATGATGATTTTAGTAATTATACGATGTCATAAGGTTCTGAATTAGACTGATCCAGATCAAATTTATTGTGGAACTATTTCTGTAGCCACTGTTCCTAATTTTGATTCTCAATTACAAGGACACTCTTGCACAAGAAGTGGAAATACTAGAAGTCTCTGAACAAGATGTACTAGGGGAGGTTATAGAAATTTACTATCAACTAAACAACTTGACTTGGTTACTCTAAATAACAATACAAGAAATGAGAATTACTATCGATTGGAAAGAATATCCATCAAATATCAAAAGTTTTATTTTTAACAAAATACCTGGATTGAATCAGGATGTTTCTAAGAATGTACTTCTAATGTTTTCATTCAACTTGTTATTGACAGATGACTTATTGAATACTTTGCTGACAGAGTTATTAATACAGTAAGACTATTATGACATAGATGGAGCCAACGGAAAGATCAATCAAACAAGATTGAAAAAAATAAAAATTTATTGGAATAAATCAGAGACTCTAAAGAAAGACAGAAAATGGAACCCAGAGGCAGTTAAAAAATGCAAAATTAAAAAAAAGAGAGGTTTTTGTAGGTCTCAAAATGATGTTACAGTTTCCAAATGGAAAGACAAAAGAGATGTACTTACCATATCCAATGTACACGTTCCACAAATGGTAAAAGTTACCAAACCCCATGAAAAATAGAAATAAAATCTAAAAACTGTCTGAGACTACAAAAAATCAATGTCTGGTATTGATCGAAGTGACCAGAGGTTATCCTATCACTACGGTCTTCGAAAAACTTTAAGGTGGTACAAAAAAGTCCATATCCTGGAAATGATGTGAAATAATTCTTTATACCTTTCTACCAAATTTTCGAATAATAAAATTTTTTGCCATCTTGATGAGTTTAAAAGAATATTATAAAAACGTTTTGTTGGAGAACAAAAAGTAAAACCACCAGCAAGAAGACCTTTGGCAAGTTTCAATTACCCACTGATAATTCTATAAAGTAGAAAAAAAATAAAACCTACAAAGAATTGTAAGCAGTATATAAAAAAACAAGTAAGGGGTCATTCCATGTAAAACTGGGACAGTCATTTCAATCACCCCTTGGATTTTCTTAAAATTTTTACCAGTGGTAACTATTAAGGAAACATGAAAAAATGCAAAATTTGAGCTCCCAAATCCAAACCGTTCAAAAGTTATGACATTTTGAAATTCAGCCTAAAACGTCCTATTTTTTTCCACTTCCGCCATTATGAACTTTGTAGTTGTACTTTTAATTGAATAATTTAAGATCTAGTGGAGGAATGTAGCTGAAAATCAGTACCTGACCATTTTTGAGGGTGCTGAATTCAAAAATGTAGATAAAATAGTGAAATTTAAATTTTTTGATAGTTATTTTTTCATTTTAAAATGGCCAGTCAAATTTTTTGTTTTGTAACCATGGGTTGCGCTTTCATTAATTCCCGAAGTTGCCCAAGTCTCATGGATTCGATTTTTTTTTCAAATGAAGTAGGTGATCCTAGGCTATCTTTATAAAAAAAATGGTTTTGGGTTCTTAAAGCATAGAAAAGTTATTTCATTTTGAAATTTAGACAAAAAATTTCTTTATTTGGCATCTATTCTCTATTATAGATTTTATAGCGATACTTATTGTGTGAATAATTTAAGATCTAGTAGAGAAATATGACTGCAAATTGGTATCTGACCATTTTTAAAGGTGTTGAATACAAAGACGAAGAGAAATTAACCCAATTCCTAATATTTTAAAATAATATTTGAATTTTAAAATGGTATAGTATTACCTAACCAAAAAACGGGGTAACATTTTCACAAATTGCCTGACTCTCATGGGTTCAATTGTGGTGTGTAAAAACAGTTTATTAAGGTTGATTTTGATATAGAAATAAAATTTTGTGAAGTGAATTATCATGAAAAATATAGTTTTGCACCTGCTGTGATGTGTAAATATAGTTTTGGGACATCAGTTATGTGTCTAAATATAGTTTTAAAACAACAGTTAATAATAACAAATTTCAATAAAAAAAATTATTTTAATTTTAGATTAAATAATTATTAAATCTTGTTTGGTAATTCAGTTTCTTAGTCATGGCAAACAGTCAAAAGTGCTCTATTGGAATCAACCTAGAAAGTGAATGTCATCTTACAACATATACATCGTTGCTGGGAATCGAACCTTTTGAAGATATTATTGAATATGAAAGAGAAATATTAATGTGGAGGACTGGGCTCTCAATAATAAATATCAAACCAACAACTTGTCTCCATCATAAACATGTTTATTTGAAGCGTTATACAACTAAATTAACACGGTGCTGCAATCCATTTAATACTCATAACAAAACTATAAAAGGTATTTATAGTAATCATTAATTTATAGTAAAACTTTTAGTTTTGTAGAAACGTTTTGAATTACAATAATGAAATTCTTGGCAGCAAAATTCTATTTGTATAACGCTTCAAATAAACATGTTTATGATGGAGACAAGTTGTTGGTTTGATATTTATTATTGAGAGCCCAGTCCTCCACATTAATATTTCTCTTTCATATTCAATAATATCTTCAAAAGGTTCGATTCCCAGCAACGATGTATATGTTGTAAGATGACATTCACTTTCTAGGTTGATTCCAATAGAGCACTTTTGACTGTTTGCCATGACTAAGAAACTGAATTACCAAACAAGATTTAATAATTATTTAATCTAAAATTAAAATAATTTTTTTTATTGAAATTTGTTATTATTAACTGTTGTTTTAAAACTATATTTAGACACATAACTGATGTCCCAAAACTATATTTACACATCACAGCAGGTGCAAAACTATATTTTTCATGATAATTCACTTCACAAAATTTTATTTCTATATCAAAATCAACCTTAATAAACTGTTTTTACACACCACAATTGAACCCATGAGAGTCAGGCAATTTGTGAAAATGTTACCCCGTTTTTTGGTTAGGTAATACTATTCCATTTTAAAATTCAAATATTATTTTAAAATATTAGGAATTGGGTTAATTTCTCTTCGTCTTTGTATTCAACACCTTTAAAAATGGTCAGATACCAATTTGCAGTCATATTTCTCTACTAGATCTTAAATTATTCACACAATAAGTATCGCTATAAAATCTATAATAGAGAATAGATGCCAAATAAAGAAATTTTTTGTCTAAATTTCAAAATGAAATAACTTTTCTATGCTTTAAGAACCCAAAACCATTTTTTTTATAAAGATAGCCTAGGATCACCTACTTCATTTGAAAAAAAAATCGAATCCATGAGACTTGGGCAACTTCGGGAATTAATGAAAGCGCAACCCATGGTTACAAAACAAAAAATTTGACTGGCCATTTTAAAATGAAAAAATAACTATCAAAAAATTTAAATTTCACTATTTTATCTACATTTTTGAATTCAGCACCCTCAAAAATGGTCAGGTACTGATTTTCAGCCACATTCCTCCACTAGATCTTAAATTATTCAATTAAAAGTACTACTACAAAGTTCATAATGGCGGAAGTGGAAAAAAATAGGACGTTTTAGGCTGAATTTCAAAATGTCATAACTTTTGAACGGTTTGGATTTGGAAGCTCAAACTTTACATTTTTTTTTGTTATATTGATAGGTACCACTGGTTTAAATTTGAAAGAAATCTGAGAGGGTGACTGAAAAATTTTAATTTTTTGTCCCACTTTTACATGGAATTACCCTAAGGAAAAAATCAAGATATTACAGATACTGGGCTGACCAATCAGCTCTTTGTTTTGATCCCTGTTTTAGATTGTATCACTAAAACATAAGTGAAACACATAAAGAAGAAGCGGTTTAAAGCAATGCAGATGATATATACAATACTTATATGTAAATTTTATCTTTAAATCAGTAATTTTTTCAATAAAGAAATAGTTAAAGGAAAACCTCAAGTAAGAATATTTACAATACCTTATTCATAAAATCCGTAAAAAGTGCACTTTTTAATCAAAATAAATAAATTGAAATATTGACAAATATATGTTCTCACATAAAAACTTAACTGATGGATGTTTAATTCAAGATTTAAAAGCAATTTTAGAGAATAAAACCTTCAGAATAAGAAATTATTAGCATTTAAACTCAAGCGACTATACTTGTCATCCGTACGCAAGGACAATTTCGTTCAACGAGTATACTTGTCTTCTGTACGCAATGTGTTAAAACATTTAAATTTTTAAATAAATATTTCCTATAATGATTGCCCTTAATCAAAATCAATTTTAATGTTTTCATACAATAGGCAAATAGATTTAGCATAACTTTTTGTTGTTTGATTTTTTAAATTACCATGCAAATTTAAATAACATAAATAACATTTCCGTTTTTGGAAAAATAAAGAAAATTTAAAGTAACTATATATTATTTTTTAATAATTGCAAAAAAGAAAAACACTCTGAAGAATATAGTAAATGGAAAATTAAATGATCTGGCAATTTAACAAGCAACATAATTTGACATCTAAAATCGGTCCATAAAATATCTGGACTATCAAATAGAAATATCAAAAGGCAAGAACTTCATTTACAATTATGACCTTTATAAAAATATATACGACTCAACAACACTTAGCTCTTCATAGAAAATCCTGTAGAGAAGAAATTATATGGGATAAAGTCAAAACACTTAAAGAAGAATATGATAAATTTGATAGGAAAGTTTGTGAAGCATTAGAGATTCAAAAACTAAATTTTAGACTCCAATTTTTGCATTCTTCCATCAAAGAAGCCGAAACTAAAGCTGACATCAAAGTTTAATATTTAAAATTTATTATAACGGTCATAATTGTAATTTTTAATTACGATATTATAGCTGATGATGCTGGTAACTATAATCCAGCGAAAATTTCAAGCAAAGGTAAATATTTAATATAAATATATACATATATATATATATATATATATATATATATATATATATATATATATATATATATATATATATATATATATATATATATATATATATATATATATATATATATATATATTAACATAAATATATATATATATGTATATATATATATATATATATATATATATATATATATATATATATATATATATATATATATATATATATATATATATATATATATGTGAATGTATATGACTATATTAAGGGTCAACCATAAAGTACGCTTTTTTTTGACCATCCCCACACACACACACCCCACACACACCCCGCATTTTGCCATACGCCTTTTGAGTACCCTCTACATCCCTAAAAGTACCTACACTTTTAACCTACCAACCTAAAATTTTATGATATTTTTTTAAATTTAATGTCTTTATACTTTTATAATTGACCTCCTGCCTCCCTCACCTCATATAATGATATTTTGATGCGGTAGTGGTGTAGTGGTAGAGTGCTCGCTTCATAAGCAAGAGGTTGCGAGTTCAATTCCCAACACATCACTGGTAGTACCGCGCTCAACTTGTTTCTCCGCGCAGCAGCCTTGTTCGTCAAGGTTCATGTTTCGGAGTTATAGAGTTGAGAGAGGGTTATAACTACAAGTAGCCTCCTCATCTGTAGTGGCCTTCTTGGCCTTGGGGAGGTGAATTACAAAAAAAAAAAAAATATATAAGCCATTTTAAGTTTTATTGTTTAAACAAAAATACTTTTTTTTTTTTTTAATTTTATTTAAGGGTTTAGAGATAAAGTAATGGAACTAAATTTTTCTAAAAAAAAATTGTTTGAAAAAAATTCTTTGGCCTTGTTAAGAAATGTTATGCAGCTTACTTTTTTCATAAATTTTAAAAGCTTTTAGTTTAGGTGAAAATTTTTTTGTAAAATATAAAACGCCATTAAAAAGCCAAAACTTTTTTTTTTTTGAATATTTAAATTATCTTTTAACAGTGTCTATGTGATGTTTATTTAGAGAATATTAGGTCATAAAAATAATTTAATAAAAAAATAATTTTTTAAAGAAACAAATCATTTTATAAACAAATTTTTCATCTAAATATGATTTTAAAAATTTTAATTTATTTTGAAGGAATTTAAATAGTAAACCATTCAATGTAGAACTTAGTTTTAAATGAATGAAAAATAGTTTTGCAATTTTAATTAAAGTCTTTTTTTAGTCATCTACTAATTCATAACATAAAATATAAGTCTCTCCATCATATATTATCATTGATTTTTATAAGCAAAAGGAAATTAAAAACTTTTTTTTCCTTATAAAAAAGGGATTACTTTACAACACATTAAAAGCTTATAATTACAAATTATTGACATATTTGCAATAATTTGTTGATGTGTAAAGGTGGCATATTTTTTTGATAAAACAAGCACTCATTTCAAGAGAAAAACCTAATGCTGTTTAAATTGGCATGTGCTTTATCTGAAAATAGAAAAGTGAATGTTTTCAATAGTTTACAATATTACTTTTATTAACACAAATTATTTATAGTCTACACTTAGCACAATAATGAAAAATGACTGAATGAATATGCTAGAAACTCGATGCAAACATTTTTATAAAAAAATAGCGACTCAAAAACTGGCCAAATGCCCAAGTGTACACCCCTTCAGTTTATATGGCCAAGTGTACACCCCTGTTAGGCCATATAAACTGAAGAAGAATCTGAATTTAACATGAAAAAAACTTTAAAAGATAAGATTACAATATAAGATGCATTCGGCATAAAATAAGTTTATGTGCAGTGAAAGGTGAACTAGCTGTCAACATTCATCCAGGAGGAAAAACAATTTTAATCTCACAGCACGAAAAAGAACTGTTAGGATGCCTTATTTTAATGGTTGATTGGGGCAGGGGTTTAAGTAGAGGTGAGGTAAAAGATGTAATACAAGATTTTATAAAAGCAAACAATATTGATACACCTTTTATAGGTTGTCAACCAAATAAAGACTTGCAGCAAAATCCTAAAATAATACCAAGAAAAACTGAACATTTAAATAATTCAAGAAGTCATGCTTAAAGTCCTGAGACCATAAACATATGTTTTGATTTTGTTAAAAAAATATTGAAAAACACAGGAATTATTAACCTTCCAAGTCAAATATCCAACTCTGGCTCATCAGGGTTGAATAAAATTATTTTTAAATTATTATAGTGCCCATCAAAATTTAATTTAAGAATGAATTTAATTTTAAATTAAAATTTTCTTAAATTAAATCTTTTGTTAAAAAATAGTAATAATTTTACCCTTTTTGTTTAACAAAATTTATCCAGTGGCTTTGACCATTGTATGGCACAAAGGTCAAGCAAGAAACATTTGCAATATCATTCATAGACTCTATTATGATATTTTGGTCACCAACTAAAAGAAACAAACAAGTTTTAGCATTCTACCAATTGAAACACATAAAATTTTTAGTAAATTATATTAATAAAAATAAAAATTTTATATAAAATCATATTAATAAAAAAATAACTGGAGGGCCATTCTATGCCAAGTGGAGTAAAGATCCTTTATGGACCATTTTAGATTTTGATGAAACTTTTTGATCTTGTACATATATAAAAGAAAAAAATGTTTTAAAAATTTCAGATCAATACAGTTCTTGAGAAAACACTATTTAAGTAAATAATAAAAACAAATTAAAATAATGAACGCAATCAGCCCTTTCGATTTGTCATCCGAGAAGGGAATCTCAAATGCATCAACTCACAAAAAACAATCAATATCAACGATACTGAGAAAAATTCGTAAGAAGCGTGTGCAGCTACAGAACTATTGTATGTCAGTCTAATCTGAACAATTAGCAAATCAATCAACAGATATGTTGGCACCAAACAAAAATCTTCATCAGAATAAATCAAAATCTCTTTATTGTTTCTATACCAATGCAACTTCACTCAATAAAAACAAAATTACTTAACTCCAATTATTAGCTGAACAAAATAAATATGAATATAACTGAAATCTGGTTCAATTCTACTTCTGATCCGTCAATAACTATTTAGGAAAACTATTTAGCTATTTAGGAAAGCTAGAACCAATTATGGAGGTTGTGTAGCAATTTATGATCATATTGGTACAGCTATGCCTCTTAAGGCATAGCTGTACCAATATGATCATAAATATATTTCTTAGCTGGTAGCACATATATTTCTTAGCTGGTATATTTGCACATATATTTCTTAGCTGGTAGCACAATTTAAGCAGTATTAATTATAATAGTTTTAATAGCAAAAAACTCCTTTATAAATATGGCAAATACAATGAAATAAATACTTTTATGAATAACACAAATTGGCAAGCTGGACTTATAGATTGCAATGTTCAAGAATGTTATTCCATATGGTTTGTCCTCTATAATGAAGCATGTCCTAAGTTTATTCCAAAGGCATCAAATAATACCTAAAAAAAAGTCAACCCTGGATTACAAACAAGTTTAATCCAAGGTTAATGAAGATATTTAGACTAAAAAAAGAGCTTCGGTACATGCTTAAAGTGGAAAAATGCAGTGCATATCAAGGAGTATACAAATGTCAAAAAGGAGGTAAATAAGAGCAGCAAACCAGCATTACGTGTCTATGAGTTAAAGCTAGCTAACAACAAGCACAATCCAAAAAGACTATTTGCATGTATTAATAGTAAATGAATAATGAGCAATCAAATATCCGCCTTAACATCAGATTCATATTAAATGAGCATTGATGGAATAACAAAAGCAAACATTCTCAACAACCAATTTCAATCCATTTTTGCAAAGGAACCACTGACTCAGCCACTAAAACCTTTTGCATCCAAAACAAATATTTTAACTTTGGATATAAAAATTGACCGAAACATTGTTCTCAAACACCTAAATATGCTTGATGGAAATAAGTCAATGGACAATGATAACATTAGTCTGTTTATTTTAAAAACATGTGCCACATCAATGGCAGTTCTGCCAACTTTGATTTTTCAAAGTTCCATCATCTTGGCTTAGAGCTAATGTTACACCTATTTATAAAAAAGGTAGCAGAACAGATCCAGCCAATTACAGGACAATATCGCTCACTTCTATTCCATGCAAACTTATGGAAAAAAATAGTAGACAAGTCATAATCGATCATTTGGTAAATAACAAATTGCTTTCCAAAACTCAACATGGTTTTATTTCAAAAAAGACTTGCATCACAAATCTTCTAGAAACAATGAACTTTTTGACTCAAAGCAAATCAAAGAAAAAACTAGTCAACCTCATTTTACTTGACTTTGCACATTTGACAAGAAAAAAAAGACATTTGATAAAGTTTTGCACATAAAACTACTGCAAAACCTTGAAATGTATTGTATTTATAAATTTTTTTCCAAATGTCAAGGGACATTGACATTTGGAAAAAAATTTATATTGCATATATTAGGAGTTTGCTATGCATTTGCTTTTAACCCTTACCTTAATAATGACATAAAAAAATTGAAAAGGTACAACGCAACGCAACAAAAGTTCCTCAGGCTTTGAAAAAAAAGACTACAAAATTTGATGTAAAATCATGAAATTAACTACTAACCGTGTAGTCAATGACTACACGGTTGTTAAATGCTTTGCCAGATAATGTCATCAAGGCAAAACCAGCTGATAAATTTGAACAACTACTGGACAGTTTTTAGTCATCGTAGTTACTACAGATCATCATTTACCATAAATGCTACATAAAAGTAACTGACAATACAAGTTAGGTATAGATGTGTGTACTCAGCTGATGATGAGTTTAAAAGGCTGTGGCTTTGTGTAACTTAATTAACTAACCAACTAAGTAATAGTCTATTTTGTTTAAATTTCACTCTTTAAGCGAAATGGGTTTTTTATCATTTTAACAGCTAATAACTTTTAAACAAATTGGATTTTTACTTATACATCATACAATTATTTTAAGATACCGAGAAATGCTACAAATAAAAAAAAAGAGTTCAAGCTTTTTTCATCACAGGAGGCCAGTCATAATTAGAGATTTTAAAAATCTATTTAAGTTGATAAAGTTTTAAATAAGACAGCCATTAATTATTTGTAGCTTTTTATATTTATTATTTATTTTCATGTTTATTATTATACTTATTGAAATTTTTTGTGATTTTCAAAGAAATTAATCCTAAAAACTAAATTAAAAACTATTATAAATCAAACTGCCTGTTGATCTACATGTGGCGGATAAATATTTTTAAACAATTCAGTTGATTAGAAAGTTGCGTTCAAAAGTTTTGGTGTGATCCAAATCAAGATTTTTTGTTGAATGATTGTTGATGCTAAGCATATGTTATTTAAGATATCATCTTTGATAACAATCAATCAAAAAGAGTTTATTTATCAAAACCAAAAAAATAAATTGATATTAGCCTGCCATTATGGAAAAAGCTAAAATGCCAGATTTTAAATTTTGTTTTTCTAAAAGTATCCATAACATTCTTGCTATCTTAAAATAATTGAAGTAAAAATCTAACAATTTCAAAAGTTATTAACTGTTTAAAATGATGAGAAAAAAACATTTAGCTTGATGAGTGAAATTTAAGCAAAACAAACTATGAAATTTAAGCAAAATAAAGTGTTAGTTGAATAGTGTTGTCATAAACTGTAATAGATACTGATCTTAAATTTTCAAAGCATGCTTTTCTCATATATATGCTTTTTTTTTAATTTTATACAAAATAGTTCATTACTTAAATAGTTTTTTCTCAGGAATCGTATTAGACATTGATCTGTATTTTTAAAATATACTTTTCTTATATATATGTACAAAATCAAAAGGTTTCAGCAAAATCTGAGATAGTCCATGAGGAACCTCTTAAAAATTTACTCTGTTTGGCATGGAAACAAAAACAATGTAACATAGTACAACAAAGTGGTATTTTTATGCCATTATACAATCATTACAGACTATAAAAAATGTAATGATAAAGAATGATGCAGTCTTGCAATAGTATAATTTAAAAAAAACTTACGACTACTTTTGTCAATAACATATGGAACAACTTTTTCATGCCACAAATATCTGCGATCTCTTTGGGCAGTTCGTTTAAATTCTTTGTATGCATTACCATCAATATGGATATCACTTTCAATAAACTTTTTGTCAGATTGAATTGTTTCTGTAACATTAAAACATCAAGATAAAAAAATCAACATTTTATTTAAATCATATAAGCTATCAAAACCATCATTAGACAAAACAATAAATTATTTGATATACAAGTATATAAGATTAAGTCGTTAGCATAAAAACAATCACAATGTGCTTACTTTTGTTTATTGAAGATATTATGTCAAATGCACTTTGCTTATTAAAATTTAATGGAACAAGACCTAAAAAAAATTAAAATTAAACAATTTTATAAAAAAAATTTAAAATAAAAACCAGGTACACAAATATAAAAAAAAGGTTGTTATTACAATAAATTTGATATTAAAAAATAAGATATTAAAAATGTTTACAAATAAATTTAGTTTTAATTACTTAAATATTTATGGTTAGAGACTTTTAAAAATTAGACAATGTATTTAACAAGGGAATTTGATTGCAGAGGCCCTATCAAGAAATTTCCTTGTAAACAGGATAAAAAATTGAAAACCATAAAATTAGATTCCTAAAAAGAAAATTTGAAAAAAAAAACAAATTTTTATTTATGTATATTAATAACCAACCGTAAAACCTAAAGCCCACTAACACTGCAGCATTTATTATAATTGAACAAATGTTAAAATTGTATCAATAATACAGTATATATAATAATGCTATCTTTATAATACTATTTTTATAATAGTATTATAAAGATATAATATTCTATATCATAATTATATAGAATATATATTTATATAGAATGTATGATATAATATATTGAGCACTCCACAAATTATGATTCAGTACTAAATCATAATATGTTTAGTAACTGAGTGGGGTGCTCTTGGGTAACTTTAAAACTAAACGGTTCACAGGATCAAAAAAATAGAAACTATCCATTTTCTTAGGAATGAAAATTTGGCAAAACCAAATTAATTGTTAAGTTTCTTCAATCTTTAATTTTTTTTTTTTTGGTTTAATTGATAACAAAAGCATGTACTGTTATACTTTTTATTTAAACTTAATTCACTTAGTTTTTCTATACTTAAATGATTTTGCTGTAGTGTTGTATACTTTTCTTTTTCTTAATATTATTAATGTTACCATTATTACTATTATTGTTTTATTACAATAATAACTATTATTATTATCGTTACCACTACAAATAATTATATAATTATAAAAAATATTTCTTAAGGTGTTTACTTAAGATTAGTATTTCATTTCTTATTGTAAATATCAGATTTATTTTCAGAATATATAAGATAGATTATTATAACTTTTACTTTATTCGTATATCATACTAATTACTATATACCATATTTGTACCTAAATACTATATTTGTACCTAATTAAACTTTTGGTGGTATGATTTGTTACATTTTTTTGTTTGTTTACATACAGGTTTTGTTACAGGGCCGTATTCCAAGCTGACTCAGAGCCCTGGGGCAAAATTAAATTATCTTAACCGACTAGATAGCTCTGAATCAAGTGAACCGAGTAGGGGCTGTTGGATAGATCATCAAACGAATGGATTGTTGTGCGGTACGAGCAGGGCCACCGAGAGGGGGGGGGGCAAAGGGGGCTTACGTGCCACGGGCGTCAAGAATATAGGGGCGCCAAAAATGACACTTAAAAAAAATAAAGACACTTAAAAAAAAATAAAAACTTTTTTTTAAGTGTCTATACGATGTTTAACTTTTAATTTAAATGTTTTGTGATTTTAAATGTTTTTATAGTATAATTTCTTGAAATAAATAAAAAGTTTATTTAATTTACAACTTCGGTTTTCATGTTCACGGTTATTATGTTTAGTGCAATGAGTTTGCCTTCAGAGAGAACTTTTTTTGTATATATGCACAATATGAAAGTGACGACGTATTATATTTCGACATTAAATCTCACGAAAGTATTAACGTGCATATTTCAATGTCAATATATGCAACTCCATCTCAAATGTCAAATCTGCTTATTTAAAGGTAAAATAAGAAAAGAAAAGTAAGAAAAAAAAAGGAATAAATTAAAAAATTACTTTATAAATATAAAAATTAAAAAAAGTAAATGTAAAACAAGGTTAAAAGATTTAAATAAGTATAGATTAAAAAAACAAAAACAAATAAAAATGTAACAAAAGCTAAAAGAAAAATATGTTCGAAAATAGTGAATAAAATATGTATGGCAATCAAACAAACTTTAGAGTCTGAGGTAGCGAAGTGGAGTGAAATATTGCCGCTGTTAAACCAATAGCAAACGACCACGGGAAATAATTACTGCCCTTATTCGTACTATAGAGGATCTTGACCTTACTGCTGACATGCTAAATCAAGCTAAATCTTTGATAAAGTGTTTTAAATCCTTTGAAACTGTTCTACTTCTGACCATTTGTTTTAAAGTTCTTCAAGTTGCAGATGAAGTAAGCCGTTTGTTCCAGTCAACTTCACTAACAATAGATGACGAAGTTATTCTAATTCAACAGCTAATAAGCGATATTTTGACTGAAGCAAAAGCTGTTGCTGGTCCTCTAGGCTTTGAAACGGAATTTTTGACAAAACGAAAAAGAAGAGAGCGAAAAGGTATCACAATGAACTTACAAATGCAGCTTTCTGCTATGAGAGCCCCGAGCATCAATTTGAGGTAAACATCTTCAACGTTGCTCTTGATCATTTTATTTATCAATTTCAGTCAAGATTTGACAAAGTAAATAGTGTTTCCTCAAGTTTACCTAGAAAAGAGTGTTTCTTCAAGATTCTCATTCATCTGGTTGAAAGACCAAGAACCAGATTCTTAAGAGATAAAAGCTCGTGAATTAGCACAGTTCTACAAGAAATGAAGGAGTCTTCTTTTTTTATTCCTGGAAACTCATTGAGCCTTCTAAACCAAATACATTCAAAGAGTCTGCAGCCTATGTATATATGTATGCATTTTAATTCGAATTTTTAATACAATGCCAGTATCTGTTGCAGTGGGTGAGCGATCCTTCAGTAAACTTAAATTAATAAAGAATTGCTTTCAGTGAAAAATGAGTCAGCTAAGACTCTGTCATATGATAATATAATAACAAACTGTGCCGTTAAAAAAGCAAGAAAAGAGTGTTTTATACAAGCCGTTTTTTCTTATTTGAATTTCTAAAGAATGTCTAATAATGCATTTATGTTGTATTTGCGTTGCTTAGTTGTATTTTTTTAAAGATTTAATGTTTGAAAATATTACCGTAAAATGATTTTAACAGGAATAAACCACAATTAAGAAAATTCATTTTAAAACCATATGCACTCATGAAAGATTGCATTAGATTGTTTTTTTAAATAATATATCTTTAAAGGGGCGCCTATTCGACGCTATACCCCGGGCGCCATAAAAGCTCTCGGCGTACCTGGGTACGACTCACTACCATCTCAGTCACCGCCATCTCATCTCTACTTGAGTAGTACTAGACCCGAGAGCCGCCATCATTAGCCGCTAGCAGTCGCCGAAAATCCATTTGTATAACGATATATATGCATAGTATATATATATATATCGTTATACAATAGCCGGCACTATATATATCGTTATACGATATATATAGTGCTGGCTCAAGCAAGCGCGAGGCCCGATGTGAGTTTAGTATGCAAGGCCTTCAATGAAAACCTAAAAAAAAGGGAGGGGTGAAGAATACTAATATACGAGGATAAAATCGTGCTTTTATATATAATCGTCTTTTAAATATAAAATATACAAACATATATAAATAAAATATAATATATAAATACTCAATAGTGTCACTAGTTATTACATTGAACAAAAATACATGTTATAACATGTTTTTCACAAAAATCATATATTATGCACATGATTATTTTTATTTTGATTATTAAATCTTCTATAGAAAACTTAAAAAAAAAATTCGCTTTGTAATCTCTAGCTATATATATATATATATATATATATATATATATATATATATATATATATATATATATATATATATATATATATATATATATATATATATATACATATATATAACCATATATGTAACCAATTTTACATTGTATAGATTTTTCTATTTGTAACTTCAGTATCTTGCCTCAGATACCTTTATCTTCAGTTGACAGTTATTCATCCCTTAAAAAGTTTTACGCCATACCAAAGAAAAAATTTTGATTCGAAACCTCTGCTTTTATCCCAGTTGGTGATAGTTCTTTAGAATTTTTAAATAAGTGAAAGAGTTGTTAAAAAACTATAATTAATGTTACGCAACGATATTATGTATTTTTTTCCCCCACTTGATCACTCAATATATCTGAAAGAAAAATATGAAGAAAAGATTTTTTAATCTTATTTATTGCCTATGGTTTTACATTGAAAGAATAAATGTACAATCGAAGTAATTTAAATTTTTATATATTGTAGTTTTAGCACGATCCATGTCATGCCGAAGTCACCAACGATATTGGTTAGTTGGTTAGCTGCATGAGTACAGGAAAATGAAAAAATATGTATAGAAAAACAATTTCTATAAATTGTTTTTCTATACATATTTTTATAAAAACGTTTTATGTATATTCTATACATAAAAAGTTTTTATAAAAAACTTTATTCAAGCCCTTAGAAATCAAATATGTACGGAAAAATATGTTTCAAATATGTACGGAAAATCAAACGTCTTTTTGCCTATGTTAGTTTTTTAAGGTGGAAGATTTATCCGTGAATAATGAAACCCAGAGTTGTGTTGAATTAAAGCCATGATTAAAAAATAAAAATTTTAAAGGCTACCGGCTTAAACAGTGATACCCATCATAGAATTAGTATAAATATAGACATATTTTAGTATTGTATATATATATATATATATATATATATATATATATATATATATATATATATATATATACATATATATATATATATATATATATATATATATATATATATATATATATATATATATATATATATATATATATATATATATATATATATATATATATATATATATATATATAAATAGTAGTTAATATATATTGAAATATATTTTTGTGAAAAATAATTCATATGATCAAAAATCTATATTTTTTAAATAAAAATATTAAAGAATAAAATACCTTTCTTCACTTTTATTTCATTCTTTATTTTCTCGGTCTTTTTAACAACTTTTTGATATTAAGAAAAATAGTTTAATTATTTTTTATAACAAAATTATAAAAACATTATATATATATATATATATATATATATATATATATATATATATATATATATATATATATATATATATATATATATATATATATATATATATATATATATATATATATGTATGTATGTATGTATGTATGTATGTATGTATGTATGTATGTATGTATGTATGTATGTATGTATGTATGTATGTATGTAAAAAAGTCTTACTATATATTACTATTAAAACCAAACTACAGCAAAAACTAAACAAATTAGGCGCGGTTAATTATCTGGAATTGGTGGAAAGAAATTAAAAACTGGAAAACGGTATAGTATTTTGGTTTCATAATTTTGCGATTATTTAAAAAAAATAATTACAATATTTTGATGGAGGTTAAACTAACTTTTGAGTAGTATAACTTAATAGAAACTTGAATTAACTTATTTCATTTCGTTATATAGAACTTTATTTTTTAAATATTTTTTTTCATTAGTTCGAAAAAATCAAAATAATTATTTCAGTCTGATCAAACTTTGGACTCAAACTGAGTGCAATATTTATCAAGTTTAATTGTTTTATTATCATCAGTAGGCAAAATTAGTTAAGAACAACAAGTATATAACAAAGTATATCAATCGATATCGCCAGTTTTATTACACTAGACTGCGAATCATTTTAATAACTTGCATTTCGAATGATAAAAAATTTGTTTTTTTTTACTTAAAATATGGCCGTTGATTTGATTAAAATGTCGCAAGTTTCAGGGCCGACGACAGAATTTTTTTTTTTAGAAAATTTCTTGGTATAGAGGACTTTTTTTAGAAATTGAAAATTGTACTCCTCCACTTTAAAATTCGCACTTCTAAGAAGAAACTGTTTATAATTGCATAGATAAAAACTAGTCTTTGTTCTTCGATTTTCTTGGATAATCAGGCATTTGTGAAAATGTCTATATCCAATTTTTAGACTTATAATTTATGAACTATTATTTAGCCAAATTGTTTATTCTGTATAAGAATTATGAGAATTATTATCCCTTTTGTTTTCAAGTTTTGATATATTTTTAAATAATATATATATATATATATATATATATATATATATATATATATATATATATATATATATATATATATATATATATATATATATATGTATATATATATATATATATATATATATATATGTATATATATATATATATATATGCCCAGTAAAAATTTCTTTAATGTCTCATCAGATCCAAATAATTCAAAAAACAATATAGTGACCAATTTAAAGACTAATAAAATTGAGATTTTTAATCGTGATAAACAATATTAAGCAGTATATTTCTAGATTAAAATAACTCTTGGTGGTTGGATTTTTACTACGCAATACAAATTTACATAAAAGTAAAAAAAAAGCATCACCATTATAAAACACTAGAATATTTTTGAGATGTAATATGTACTAGCTACTCTACAGTTTACTTCAAAAGAAATTGACTTGAAGCTTAACCCAAAGCAAAATTGTAATATCTTCAACGTATAATAAATTATTTTAAGATTAGGCTCAATGGATCTTAGCATTGTCTTGATTAGATCAAGCTTACCAAGACCGCTAACTTTCAGCGTTAGATTTGTATTTCGAGAATTTGTATTTATGAATGTTTCTTGTGGCTAGATATTTCAATTTCTTCTCCTTTATTTGGCCTACTTTTAGCTTCTAAAAATTGTAAAAACAAAAAAATGTTTTTTGTTTTTTCTGCAGCTTGATTTTTATCTTTTATCTGTTAAATAGGAGTATCAAAAGAGCTGTTGGTTCACCTCAATTTCTCTAGTTCTCACTATTTTTATTTTATTTTTAGAGGAAACGAGTTTTGTTCCTACCTTCTTTTTGTAAAAACTTTTTCTTTTTCTTTTTTTTTTGGAAAGAATTGTTAACTATAATATGCTAGACCAAAGGCAATCAAATGACCTTCATTAATGAATTAGGGCAAAGAAAATCGCATTCTTGGAACTTTTTCAATAAAAGTCTTCATAAGCTTCTTCTCGTCATCTAAGGAGTTTTTAAGACACAGTCAAAAATTATGGCTTGAAGAATTTTTGAAGTAGAAGGTTGTCAAGCTGATAAATTCAAATGACTGAATCTTTTTCGCAAGAGATTTTACTTCATTCAATTGATCACCTAGTTGATCATAAAGCTTCTGCAAAGATACAAAGAATTCCTTTGATACCATAATCAAAGACTTCACTGATGCAATGCGTGCACTCCACCCGGCTTATGAAGCCCAGCAAACATGTTATAGCGTGTTTTCAGTGAACATATATAGACGCTTTAAGCGAATCGTTGTAGTTTTGCTTAGCAGTTATGTAGTGGACCATTCGTGACAGCCGCCAAAATTGGCTAGCCGATGACTAGCCACTATTTAAATGTCGGAAAATTATCGGCTTACCGTTAATAGCGGTTGCCACTAATGGTCCACTATGTAACCGATGAGCAAAACTTGAATGAACTGCCAAAAATTTCAATAAAGGTTCATTGCAAATCCACTAAAACAGTGTTTGCTAGAAGACTTAGTCAAGAAACAAACCAGTTGTTTTGGTCAAGAATTTCTATTAAATTGGGCATCCGCTAAAAAGATTGTAAAGCGATTAAATCCGTTTAAATAATTTTTTATTTCCACGGAAAGTTCAGCGGAATAAACGCCAGCAAGATCAAGATTACAAGCTCAACCTCCGTAACATGTACAATACTTGAGAATTCTTCTGAAGTATAATTGCTGGTATTTCTTTGCACACATTTGCCTTTTAATCGCTGTCTAAAAAATTGTTTTAAATTTAAGCTTATTAGTTTTTTCTTTATATGTTTTTAAGAGAGGAAATTATCTAAGCTGCTTGACTCTATTATTATCAAAAATGTTTTATTTGTTGACATAAACAAAAATTAATTATCGCCCTATTTCTATCCTTCCTACGTTCTCAAAAATATTAGAAAAAAATGATGTTCAAAAAGACATACAACTACCTGATTTTAAATAATTTACTATATAAAAATCAGTTCGACTTTAAAAAAAATAGTTTAACTGAATAAGCCATTGTTCAGTTTACACGTGAAGTCTCAAATTCTTTTGCTAAATAACAATATACACTTGGTGTTTTTGTCGATTTATCAAAGGCTTTTGATACAGTCAATCGTGATATCTTACTTAAAAAACTTGAATTCTACGGAATAACTGGTAAAATGATCAAATGATAAAAAAGCTACTTGTCAAATAGACAGTAATTCGCCTACCGCGGAGAAGAATTGCTTCCTATTGATCTTCAAAATAAAATATTAATTGAAATAAAATGTGGTGTTCCACAGGGTTCTATTCTTGGTCCACTTCTCTTTTTAGTATACGTCAACGATCTAAATAATGCCTCGAATCTTATGAGCATCATGTTTGCCGACGATATCAATTTATTTTTATCAAACAAAGACATTAACAAACTTTTTTAAATAAGAACTTAATCAAGTTTCTACTTGGTTTAAATCCAATTAATTAACCTTAAATATTGACAAAACAAAGTGGATCCTTTTCCACTCCTCAACAAAAAAACATTTTTTGCCTTATGATTTACCTAAATTTTATATTGATAAAGTGGAAATAAAAAAAGATTCCGTTTTAAAATTCCTAGGTATTTATCTTGACGAAAATATGACATAGAAAGTTCATATTGATTATGTATCAACAAAAGTTACAAAAAGTATTGAAATTCTCTATAAGGCTAGAAATTATTTAAAAAATAATAATTTAAAACAACTATACTAGTCATTTATTCATAGCTATATAAACTATGCAAATATTGCCTTACGTTTTTTTGTTTGAATAACTTTTTATTTCATGTTTCTAAAGATCTATTTACCTTTAAATTTAAGAACAAATATAGTTTGCGAAACAATAACTATTTAAAAGAACCCTTTTGTCAAACAAAAATTAATCAATTTTGTATAGATTATCGAGCACCTTATATCTGGAATAAAATTGTACAGCCTAATTTAGATTCATCTATCTCTTTTTTTGTTTTTAAAAACAGAAGGAATATTATTTTTTCAACGGATAATGTATTGAAATATTTTTGAGATATTAATTTAACTATTTATTATTTCAAATGTTTTGGATTTTTATTTTGTTATAAACTATCTGTATTATCTTTATATGGTTCTGGCGACAAGATCGATATGAACTTCTTGCAGATTCCAAGTTTATATGTTTATATTACATGTATATAAGTTATATCACATGTAAATCGCAACACGTATATAATGTAAGTTATGTTTGAATCCAAACATATAATAATTATTAAACAATAAATAACTTTAAAAAGTAAGATTAAAAATAGATAAAAGTTATTTTTGGTTTGTTAGAGCTTAATCAAATTTGTTTTATAAGTCCCAATTAAGATTTCTGTTTTTCTTGGGTCTAAGTTTTTATGTAAATCAAATTATTTTAACTCGATACCTTGTTTTCTTTTTTGTAGTGTTATTGAGGCTGATAAGACAAATTTTGCATTATTTTTATCTACTTGACCATAATTGGTTTTTTTGACTACAACAATATTTGTGTTATATATACATGTTCTTTTGACACATTCTTTTTTAAAACAATCAAATTTGAGTGTTTATCAAAAAAATTTTACAATTTTTGCCAATAAAAAAAATTTACAGTCATAACATAAAAAAAATATTTACATAACCGGGGCTAGAAGAAGACAAAATTAGTCTGATCATTAAGCACCAAAAAACGCGTCATTACTAGACAAAATATAGTTTAACAATAAAATATAGTTTTAATGTATATATCTCTGATTTATATTAGAAAAGAAAACGTAAATATATCGCATATCGTTTAAAATTTATAGTTTTTTAAAGAATAAGGTTTAAGAATTGATAAAATTGATAAAATAAAAGAAACAAAATATTAAAATGACAAAAACAACATTTAAGAATTGGTTTGAAAAATAAGAAAATTTGACTTTATATAAAAAAACATTTTATTGTTAGAGCAGTTTGTAGTTTAACTTATTTAATCATATTTATAATACTTTTACATTGACAATAAGGTAAAAGCAAATAAACAGTAAAAAATAAAAGTAAAAGATTAATAAATAACGTAAAAATAAAAAATAAATTTCTCAAAAAGAAGATTATCATTTAAAATAATAAAAATATATGTACATATGTTGATTAATTATGTATTAATATTCTAAAGTAATTAATTAATTAACTATTAATTATTGATTTTAAAATTAAAGAAGCTTAATTAGAAAAAATTGAATTCATTTTCAGTTAACAAAAGTAATTGCTTAAGTTTTGTTTTGAAATACGTTCAGAGAATAATAAGTTTTCAGTTCATTATTTAATATTATGTTCCACAACTTTGGTCCTCGGTTTACAATAGAGAATTTAGTAGCGGAAAAATAAGTTTTGGATTGAATGTAGTTGTATTTTGAAAATCTAGTAGAGTATATGTGATTTATTTTTTCAAAAATTGAATAAAATAAGATTGGTAATACATTTTTATCAAGTTTGAACATAAAAATAAGAACATGATAGAGATTTAGTCTATATACATTTAGGATATTGAGTTCATTAAATAGTTTTTGTGTGTGTGAGAAACGATCTACGTTTGAAATTGCTATACAAAATATTACCTAAAGTTATTTATAAATGTGTGAATTTACTATATACAAGTAAAATACATATATGTGAATTACTATGCGTGAATTTGATAATAGGAATAGTGAACTAGATCTGCATAGGTTACCATAAGGCAATTCAAAGGATGATTTACTCTAAACCACCCAATAGCTGCAGACATTGTCAAACTCTTTCTGCCTGTAATTTTTTTTTTTTAATATTTCGTCACTATATATTTTACATACAATCAACTTTAATTCATGTATACATTTATAAATAAGATAAAAATTAAAATAATGACAGGAGCAAGTAGAAGACTGCAGTCTTATCATCAAGCCCCTTTCATTTGCAACTTTGCAATAAGTTTCACGTGAGCTTAACGTGACATTAAAAGTTCATAAATAGCCTTGTACGTAAAAAATAAAGCCTTGTACCTAACGATCTGATAGATGTGTGTAGAATAGAAAAATTATTAGTATTGTTATATAATCATCTTTTGTGGTCATCCAAATGGGATAAGTTCGTTTTAGTTATTATTAGTTTGATCTCTAAAAGTAGAAGAGTATGTTGACGTCATTTAAGTTAAATAGGTGCTGTTTGACAGCTGCTTTAAAGAGATTTGATGACTTCATGTTTTTTATTTCTTCTTTAAGTATTGAATTCCATAGCCGCGGTCCTCGAGATAAGATAGAGAAGTCAGTTATTTTAAGTAAAGTCTTTGGAATGTTAAAGTTTTGAAAAGAGTACTTTTTTGAGTATTTGTGATCAATGGTGGAAAATTGATTTTCAATGTGTTTTGGTAGTAAATTGTTTTGCAATTGAAGCATAAATAATACATTTTGGAGAAGGTTCAGTTCATAAACATTTAGAGCTCAAAGTTCCCTAAATAATGGTTTGGCATGGGTATATCTGTTAGCATTGCATACAATTCGACACGCTTGCTTTTGTTTTACATATATTTTTTTTAGTACTGAAAAGTATGTGCTTGCCCAAACGATATTGCAATAGTTGATATAACTGTGAATGAACGAATAATATATATTTTTTAAGCAAGTATTATTTAGAAGGTGTTTTATTTTATGCATGATGCCGATTGACTTGAAGATTTTATTTTCGATGTGCAAAATATGATTCTTCCACCTAAGATTCTCTTGAAAAATTATTCCCAGGATTTTCATCGAGTAGTCTCTTTCTATATTAATGTTGTTGATCATAAGCTGGGGAAGCTGAAGTGATAAATTAACAGAGTTAGATAACTTTTGAAATAAAAGATATTTGGTTTTGAGGATGTTTAAGGAAAGTTTATTAGCTTTGAACCACTCGTTTAAGTTTTGTAGTTCGTGATTAACTGTAGAAAATATTGTTTTTATTTTTGAGTGAGTAAAGAAAATATTCGTATCATCTGCAAAAAGAATAAAATTAAGAATGTTTGAAGTTAAGTAAATATCGTTCACATAAATTAAAAATAGTAAAGGTCCAAAAATGGAGCCTTGGGGTACACCACAACTAATTGTTTGCAACCGTGTACATGTTGAGTTATACAACACTCCTTGTTTCCTGTTATTTAAGTAATTTCTGAACCATTTTAGATTGTTATTTGTTACTCCATATATCTCTAGTTTGCGTAGGAGAAACTCGTGGTCAACTGTATCGAATGCTTTGGTTAAATAGATTTATAGTGTGAAAGTTTGCCACCAAGAGACAAACGGACATTAACTAAAAAAACATCGAATAGACCACTAGTATGTCATAGTAAAGTATTAAAATAATTTTATTTCAGGTAAAGGTTTAGCATGTTAAATATATAACTATTTTGGACTTTTCTATAATTAGGATTAAGAAATCAAGTTTTTTAAACAATTTTAGGATTATGTCAACGCCAACCTTTTAGTGGCTATAGTTATATATATAGTTATTGTAGTTAATTAAGTTTAATATCCACTTAAAATTTAGATTTCAACTTAATGTTCAAGTTTATGCAGCCTGTAGTTTACTATAAAAGTATTATGTGTGTAAGTATGCTAGTTGCTATTAATTACTTTTTGTTTGCCACAAAAGGTATTAATTATTTTAAATTGATGCAAAGATTTTCAATACAAACTTAGTGTATTTGTAACTTTATAATCTGAATATAAAGCCAGATATAAATTAACACTTAAAAGAAGTTCAGCCGGAAATACAACGATTCCGTGTAAATTAACACTAAAAAGGTGTGTAGCATAAACACATCGAAACGGTATAAATCATTACTAAAAGAGTGTGTGTAGCATGAAACACACCAAATTGGTATCAATTAGTACTAAATGGATAAAAAATACCAAAACGGTGTAAGTTATTCCCTAAATGATGTTTCATACTTTACATCTTTTTAGCAAAACTTTTTAATTAGAATCATATAATGAAATTTTTATTTCGCTTATAATAAAATAAGATGTCAAATATTTGTGTATACATCGTGTACGTTTATATATAGAAGAAAAATTGCAAATAAAAAATAATTGACCGAACTTTCTTACCGTTATCAATATTGTTAACCAATTTTGCCAACGATTTATTGTCTTAAAAAAATTAAATATTCGTTTATAAATATCTTACAACTACGTTACAGACGTATTTGTAACTATAACTCCTCTCTCTAACATATCAAATTTTAAAAATAATCATTTACCTTGGTATACTGATTTTGAAAGAATCGGTTTGATGTAAAACAAAAGATAAAAAAGTAACATCCAACCCATCTTTATCTGTGAAGTTTTTTTTCATAAATAAAAAAATTTTCGTTAACGCGATATAAAGCATCTAATTAAATGGACAAATATTTTTATATATATTTCAATAATTAGTATTTATTTATTTAGTATGTTAAAAAAAAACCTTTTATGCTATATAAACTTTTTATTTAAGTCAAAATTAAATAGGCAATCATTTACTTTATGAAAAAATAAATATTTATTAAAAGAATTGACTAATGGATGGTATCTAGAGTCTGAAACAAAGAAATATAAACAGTTCTTAAACGGAATAATAAACGGCGAATATAAAAATTTAGCATTTAAAGAACACACTCTAATGAAAAATTGTTGAGATAAACGGAAACAAAAAAATTGCCACCAAAGGTGCGATGTAAAGTTACATCATATAGGGGCTTACATAAACATACCTAAAATATTACATCAGATTACATGAAAAAATTTACATTGAATCGTTATTGAAAGATTAAATGCAACATTAAATTGCTAATGAGATATTAGAAAGGTTACTAGGCTACTATTCATAAAAGAAACTTTACTTTTTATCACTTATAACAAACATTATTTAATATCACTTACAACAAACTTTTTGGTGCAATAAATTTTATCTTTTCGAATTTTATTTTAGGAATAAATATTACCAGATATTTATTAGATTACTCGTATCCTGCAAATATACAATATATTTAACAGTTGTCCTATCCGTCCGCCAAATGTGTCGTATATCCATTTGACATCAGGAGCAGTAGTGCATAGGTTATCCAAAGGTTTCAAGTTCAAACCTAGCTTGAATCACACGAGCATTGCCGGCCATGTTGGAAATAGGGAACCAGCTTATTGATTGTTATTCCCTGAACCATGCTTTGTGATAAGAATTTTCTTTTATAGATTTTCTTTTAACAAAAAAGCAATAAAAACTGTTCAATCTAGCTTCGAGACGCTTTATATATTCTTAATAAACTTTTGTTTTCATTTTATATTTAATCTTTCAAATCTCTAAATTTTAGATTTTGATTAATATCTTCATTTTTCATTTCACAATTATATAATTGTTATTTATAAGTTTCGCATTTTTTACGCATTTACGCATTTCTTACGCATTTACGCATCTGTTTAGCGATGTTGTCACTTTTGGTACTTTGGTACCAAAAAAGTACCAAAATTAATTAGAAGTTTTATTTAGAAAATCATCACGTGACTACAAGACATTGTTTCATCACGTGATTACAAGACACTGTAAGATATTGTTTGTAGGCATAGCTTGTACACCCGTACAACTATTTATTTATTTTTTTTGCATGCGCGTTCAACTATTTTTTCTTATTTGTACGCGCGTATTTAAACATTAGTTATTATTAAATATTTTGACTATTTCACCTAAAAATCTTGGGTAATTTAATATGTTTTTATAAAATAAACTAAAATAATTTATAAAACTTGTTTAAATAATTATTAAAATGGTTTACTTTTAAAAGAATGTCAACGTTTGTACGCCTATCCCTATTTAAGTCAGTCAATGTATGTGCACTCCGCTACAACTACGGATATATCATTCGATTTATACACGCATTGATGCACTTATTCTATGAAATTTAAATAATAATAAACATAACTATAAATAAACAATAATAGTTAAAAACATAAAACTACTTAAAAATGAAATATTAAAGTTTAAAAAGACGACCATCCTTAGGACCGATTTCCTGACAACCGCGCCTTTAATTATATATGAATTACAATAAAGAATTAAACTTTATTACGTGCTAATTATTTGTGCGCGTGTTAAAATAATGACTTTTGTTTTGTAACTAATAATGACTATTTCATAGTTTGCTTTACAACCAGCTGCCATAGTCACCTCCCTCCGTTAAACTCTGCGATGAGCTATCGGCTGCTTAAAAGTAAATCGGCAGTTTTTAACGCCAGCAATAAAATAAACTCATACTCTAATGTCTCCGTTTCGTTGACGGCAGTAGTAAATTTAGTTATCGAAAGGCTGTTAACGCCAAAATCTAACCCTGCTATACTCAGCGTAGTTAGAGCTCCGAACGATTCGCATTTCTTAAATACAAAAATTTACATTTTTAAACTTAAATTTTTTGTGTTTTCCGTTTATTTTCGACTATTACTGTTATACATTTTTAAAAACTAGAACTTAAGCTTTTCTTATATAATATATTATTTTTTTATAAATCTTTTTTTAACCAAAGCATCAAGCAAAACAAAACAACCACTAAAATTCATTAAACGCGACGGGGCATTGTCATAAAAACAGCTGAAACAAATGTGTCAAGTATTTAGATTCCAAAAATGCCTCTTTTATTCGAAAGTAAAAAGACTCGTTGTTTACAGCATTAAAATATTCAATAAATGACTAAAAACCTCTTATTTTATTTTTCCGTAAATAGTAAAAAACGTTAGAATCGAAGTTTTCACAGTCGTTTATAGTCGTTTGAATAAATACTAAACAGAAACGTTTCAGTTTTTATATAACTTCTGCCCCATAGTATTAAGCTAAAACTTCAAACTCTTAGATAATAAAATCACCGAATATTTGTAAACAAAATAAAACAACAAGCTTCATGATTTTTTTTTAAAAATAAACCAATTAAAACGCACACAGAATAAAACAGCATTTTTTGAAAACAAAACGGCCTAAACGCTATATTTTTTTTCGGATCTCTCCTTAACTACGCTGAGGGGACCTTAGACCATTAAAAATGATAGACACGGCCTTAGCTATAAAATGCTACTCTAAAAGTGAAGCCAAAAAAGCTTTGCTTAGTGACGTCAGTCTGTTACAAAAAATCTTATTTTAGGTCTCATATTTTTTGATTCATTTTAATTAGGGTGTACACAATTGCACAAAAAGATGTAAAAGTGGTACAGATAGATTATTTCAAGGATAAGAGTTTGTATTAGTTACAATAGTAATTAATAAATAGTTTTAAAGAAATGACATAGTAATTACTATATTTAGTCTTTATTACAATATATGCCATAAAAATATTTTATGTATATTTTTTAAAAAAAGAATTTTTCTAAAAAATTTAAATAAAATTTTATTTCTAGTTTGTTTGTTTTTTAGTTTTTTGCCAGAAAGTGACGTCACATTCTCTAAAAGATTTTGGCTTCAACGATTTACGAAAACACCGCGCCTATCATTTTTAATGGTCTTAGGAGGGGACCGCCTAAAAAGCCGAATTTTAAGCAAACTTAGTCTTCAAGCAGAGAGCATCTCTTGTGATATAAATTCTTGTTACGCGAAGTTTGAAAATATTTTGTCTGGGCCTCAAACTCATGTTAAAATGAATCCTTGCTCACTGAGCAACATTGACGCTAGATATCTTTGAAAGTTTTCATCAATAACTAGTGTTTTATTCACAATAGCTTTAAAAATCTTTTTAAAGCTATTGTGAGCGATGTTAAACTGACCAAAACATTTTTATATATTGCAAATGACAGAACAAAGTGTAGCTTTAAGCTTTTTTGGCCACAGTTTAAGACTTTTGAAAGTGTTTTTATACATATTTTTACATATCCTGGTTTTGAACCACATCAATTATTTCATTAATCAGAAAAAAGTAACATTTAAATTTTAAAGTACGCGGGGATTATTAATAAATCATCTCTGCAGTACTTACTCAAAAAGATTTAATCAAGGGATTAGTCATCTTGAGTATGCTCAAAGGCTTTAGAACTGCAAACTTGACAACAAACATTAGAACAAATATAAAATGGCTTTTGTTAGAATTTATTAACGTGTTAGAAAAATTTTTTTTTTTTTAAGTAGGTATCAAAGATATCAAAAAAATGTTGAGTGCTGTAAAAAATTGCATGCTTTTGGAATGCTGTTACTTTGCTCATATAAGCAGTGGCGGTTTAAGTCAACAGAGAGATCTAAACAGTAAAAGGAACTGCCCTACATTCAGAGTTTTGGCAAGATGACCCTTTCTTTAAGGTTGCCAATAACTCAAAAGTTTTTTTAATTATTACTTAGTTAAGTTTCTCCAAAAAGCCCTAAATGTCTTATCACAGAACACAGCGGAAAAGCATTTATCCAGAAAGTTCTCTTCCTTTCCAATGACGGTTGTTAGGTTAGATCCGGAAATCTCCTGGTTCTGAGTTACAATTCATATAACTGCACCACGACTGCCGTTTATTAAAAGCCACTTTTAATAAAAATTTATTTTCATTTTATCTAAAAATGATAACAAATATTATCATTTTTAGATGATATGCTAACAAATATTAGACGGTTTCCTAATATATCGAGCATTTAGAAATGAACTTTTTTGTTACTAGAAAACATGCATTTTTACCATGATTTAGATGATTTTCTTTGGACAATTTCTTGTTCAATCAACCTAAAACAAGTAAGAGTTATACTGCCACATCAGGGATTACTAAAACTACTATGAAGTCTCTTATTTTACGGAACGGAAAAAGGACGGAAAAAAAAGTGAAACAATTGAAATATTAAAAAATGATATTAAATAATATAAAAATAAAAAATAATATAATGATCAATAAATATATTTTAAAGCTCTATCATTTATAAAAATTTAAAACTTTTATAAATAAAAAATATAAAATGCGAATTTAAAAAATATTGGCTGTACCCTCATATTAAATTAGAGAGATAACTTTTTAGCACTTTTACTTTCTAAATTAAATGATGTCGAGTGCACGAATAAAAAAACACAAAAAAATGAATAAAAATTACACAAAAAAACGAATAAAAATTACTCAAAAAAAAAAACGAATAAAAGTTACACATAGAAATGTTTAAAAAAAACGAATTACACATAGAAACGTTTTTAAAAAAACAAATAAAAGTTACACAAAAAGACGAATAAAAATTTGACATAGAAACGTTTTTCATATTTTGAAACACTATTAAATAATATATAACAAAAACGAATTAACTGCAAAAGAATAAGAAAACCCACTTTTCTATGTGAAATATAATTTTTAATTTTGGAACAACGAGACTGATATTGTTATATTTACTATGCACAACATATAATACACAACCAGCCATATAATAAAGGCCAGCATTTATTTATTTATTTAATTTTTTTGCCGTAGAAAGTTACAATTTATAAAATAACATAAATAATAAAACAAATGGCAGGAGCAAGAAGAAGACATCAGTTTGTCTTATCACCGAGCCCCATAGTGACTTCATTACAGGTCATTTTTTACAACAAATTATATAAAATCGTGATAAATTGTTTGTGATAAAATATGTAAAAATGTGAAAAACTACGTTTTACAATTGATATAACTGTTTATATATAAATTCGTTTAGTAAAATAAATTTAGAACAAGTAAAAGTTAAAACAAATAAAAGAAATAAATTGTGCTAGTTTATTTTTTTACTAAAAAAGAAAAAGAAAATTTAAGTCCGTAGATAATAAAAAACGCTTTGATTCAGATTTGAACTGTTCAAGTGTATTTCTTTTGATAGTAACAATCTGGGGAAAATTTTTCCACAAATAAGGTCCGCGGTGTTGGATTGAGTATGAATTTAACTTTAATGTAAATTTTGGGATGACAAAGTTGTTATATGAGAATCTAGTAGGGTATTTATGACTTATTTCGCTAAAATAGGGTTGAAATATCGGCGGAGATAGTCCATTTTTTATTTTGTACATAAACTGTAAAACAAGATGTATGTTAATTTTGTATATATTCAATGCTCCAAGTTTGCATAAGAGAGGTTCACTAGACGCTTTTTTACTTACTCCGAAGACAATTCTACAGGCATGTTTTTGTTTACTGTAGAGTTTTTTAAGCTTAGTACAGTTTGTGCTTGCCCAGGCCATGTTACCATAGCTTAAATGACTATGTATTAATGAAAAGTATAAACTTCTTAAGGAAATGATATTTAGGAAAGGTTTTGCTTTATACATTAATGAAATATTTCTTGAGAGCTTTCTCTCTAAAGTGTTTATATGGAGCTTCCACGACAAAAATTCATCCAAGACCACACCTAGAAAGTCTATAAAATTTTCTCTTTTTATATTAGTATTATTTATTTTAAGATCAGGTAGTTTAAGAGGAATATTTTCGTTTTTATTTGGTTTATAAAATAGGATGAACTTGGTTTTTTTGACATTCAAAGAGAGTTTGTTACACCTAAACCACTCGTTTATTTTATGTAATTCTTTGTTAACTATGTTAAAAAGTGTCCTAATGTCTCTATGCGAATAAAACAAATTGGAGTCATCCGCAAACAAGATTAAATTAAATAAGTTTGATGTTGAATATAAATCATTTATATAGAGTAAAAATAATAATGGTCCCAAGATCGAGCCTTAGGGAACCCCGCAAGTTATGGCGCTATTTTTTGTTTTTGTTGTTTCATGCTGAATATATTGCTTTCGGTTTGATAAATAATCTTTAAACCAAAGTAAGTTATTATTTTTTACTCAATACACTTCGAGTTTTATTAGAAGAATGTCGTGATTTACGGTGTCGTAAGCTTTAGAAAGATCAATAAAAACGCCTAGCGTAAAGTAATCATTACTAAAAGCATTAGATATTTGATTAACTAGCTCAATTATAGCATGGTCGATTGAGTGGTTTTTTTTAAATCCAAATTGTTTACCGTATAAAAAATTGTTTTCCGTCAAATAATTGAAAAGTCTATTATACATGACGCGTTCTAGTAATTTGGAAAAACATGGTAAAACTGACATAGGTCTATAATTATTAGTATCAAAATCATCTCCAGATTTAAAAATAGGGGTGACTCGAGCAATTTTTAGTTTATCCGGGACAATGCCTGATTTTAGCGAAAGATCGAAGATGTGGTGCAATGATGGTTCAATGATATCAAATACTGATTTTACGACAGAGCTCCTGATATTATCAAAGCCCGCACTTTTGTTGTTTTTTAGATTGTTTAAAGCGGATCGCAATTCATTAAAATTTAGATGTGTTTCTTTCATAATCTTTTCTGTGGTAAGGTTCTTAATCAAGTAAGAATGAAATGTTGCAGAACTCGACGGAATTTCCGCTGCTAAATTGTGATCCACATTAAGAAAAAAGCTATTTAGATATTCAGCTATTATTATCTTATCACTGACTAATTTACCATCAATTAAAAGCTTTTTCGGGAGATTGCTTTTTGTACAGTTATTATTACCGATTATCTCTTTAATCGAATTCCATGTTTTCTTGGTTGTTTTTTTTAACAAATTTGAATAATAAAGCTTTTTTGAGTATTGTTTTGTTTTTTCAAACAAGTTTTTATAATTTTTATAAGTTATTTCTTTTTTATAAGTTTTATTTTTTAGGAATTTGTCGTAGAGTTTTTGTTTTTTTCTTGAGGATTTGATTAAACCTTTAGACATCCAAGGAGTTAGAAGTGACTTTTTGTTTATAACAACAGTTTTAACTGGAAACGCTTTTTCATAATATATACAAAATTGACCTAGAAAAAGTTCGTAGGCGTTGTTCGCATCGCTTGATTGCAATATAAGATCCCAATCAACATTGTTTTTTAGTAAACTTTTAAATTTTTGTAAGGAGTTTTCATTGATCTCTCGTTTGTATAAAGGAGGTTTGGGAGAGGTATTGTTTGGTGCTATGTTTTTAGTAGTTAAGAAGGTGGGAAAATGATCTGAAAGGTCTGTCTTAATTATACCGGTGAAAACATGGGAATTGTTGGTTATTATATTATCGACTAAGGTAGAAGAATTTTTAGTTACTCTGGTTGGTTTGATAATTGTTGGAATGAAATTGTGCTCAAGTAGAGTATCAACAAAATGTTTAACACTATTATTAGAAGTATGCTTCAACAAATTAATGTTTATATCACTAACTATGTAAACATGCTTTTGTGCGTTATTAAATTTGTTTAAGAATGAGCTCAGATGAGTTTTGAATGTTTTAAAATTCCCAATAAATAGTATTTATGATTATGTTTTTAGAGTTTTTATTAACTAATTCTATGCATAACGACTCACAATCTGTTTCATTCACACTAAGATCCCTACGCAAAATAAAGTCGATTGAATTGTGGATATAAACAATTACGCCTCCTCCGTCATGAATTTTACGCGATTGGTGAACAGATGTATAATTTTTAATTCAAATAGTGGATTTTTTTCGCATTTACACCAAGTCTCTGTAAAACAAATAATGCCGAAATCGTGTTTTATTTCGTTAAGTAAAAATTTAAAATTTTCAAAGTTTTTGTTAAGACTTCGTATATTAATATTTAATATTGAAAATGAGACTTTGTTTTGGTGAAAATATTTTGCGGTTTGGGAAATTGAGTAGTAATTACTTTCATATGTTATTTGATCAAAGTATTTTGTATATGTATCTTTATCACCGAGACTTAAATTTTCAGGAGAATATTTTAATTGCAAGTTGCCCTCCATTTAAAAATTGATAAAAATAATAAAAAAAACTAAATATAAAGAAAAAAGAATAAAGATACTTATTTAGTGTTCCGATTTAACTCCTTCACAATCAGTTTATCATATGCTAAAACTGCATATTTTCCGGAATTTCTTGCAATCTTCATTTTCTCGATGAGATTACGTCGTATTTTATTTGTTTCTTCCGAAAAGTCCTCGTTTATAAAGATCCCTTTTCCTTTTAGTTTCTTTGCATTTTTCAAGATTAGTTCTTTATCTTTATAATTTAACAGTTTAAGTATAACAGTTCTTGGGGTATCCATATTATTATAAACTTTTCCAATTCTGTGTGCCCTTTCTATTACTATATTTTTTAGCTGAAGCTGTTCATTAAAAATTGTTTGTTTTTGTTCAGTATTTTGCCAAGTTTCTCGTTCATTTTCTCGTAATCCGTAAATTCTTATATTGTTTCTTCTATTTCTGTCTTCAAATTTTCTCATCTTTTCTTTTAGCTCGTGGCATAAGATTTTTGCTTCGTCTAGATTTTCTTGTACGTAAACGGTTTTATTTGAAACGTTTGCAATTTTGCTATTAATAACTTTGTTTAAATCTTTATTAAGAGATATAATTTTTTTATCGATCAAAGTATCCTGAGTGAACTCAATACTTTTCTGAAGGTCTTCAACAGTTTGTTGTAAAGTTTTTTGTATTTCTTCTACTAATAACAACCGTTTAGTTATTGACTCGATTGATTTTAAGATTTTATCCATTTTTTCATTTTGAATTGTTGCATTTCCAGAAATAATCTTTAGAATTGAATTTTCTTGTACTTTAAATTTTTCTTCCAACATACTTTCAATGTCTTTTTTGCTTGCCATGTTTAATTTAATTATATTTTTTAAGTATAAATATATAAATCTGTAGATATATATTTATAAATTTTTAAGTTCACTTTTAAGAAATATTTACGTCCTTTCGCAAACTATGCTGAAGAATTTTTTTTTCCATTCATCTGATCATTTTTTCCATTCATCTGATCATTTTAAAACTAATTGTCTTTTATTAATTATCACATACATAAGTAATACCATATTTTATCAGGTCGATTGTGCTACGATCTGAATTAATGCTAGAGCAATGACAGTTTCTTCAACGAAGTTTAAAAAATAATTTCAACCGTTGAAGACTAAAACTGTTTTTTACTATTTAATAAATTGGATTAAATCTAAAGTAATTGAATTAAAAAAATTTTTAAAACAGCAATTGTCAACTAAAAATTACTTCCAACTTTATGCCGTGTAAAGTAATTATTTAAGAAGAATTTTTACTCATTTATTCTAAAGTAAAACTTTAGAATAAATGAGTAAAAGTTCTTCTTAAATAATGTTTTATTTCACTCATTGACAGTATATATAAAATATTAAGAAAATTATTGATTTGTCTAAATTTTAAAAATGTCAAACTTCTCCTAGCAACATAAAAAGTATTTAAACTGTCAAGGAAGAAAGTATTGGCAATTTTTTGAAATTTATTTTTATTATTAATTCTTGTATTGACTAAGGCCAAATTAGTTTGTGTAAAAGAACTTTAACATCTAAATTCTTTGTCCCTCCACACAACGTCGAAGTTACATTGCATAGACTCAATTACATTTAAAAATAATTTATTTTTTAGAATCTATTAATAAAAAAGACTTATTTCAATTCTATCTAACATTAGCAAGCTCCTTGAAAAACTAATATATTCTAGATTATACTCATTTTTGAGTTCTTTTAACTGTTTAAATGATTTTCTATTTAGATTTCGATCAAAACACTCTACTTGCCACGCTTAAATAAGTATAATCGAAAAAATAAAATAGGCACTGGATACTATTCATTTTGTTGGTGGTGTTTTCATCGACATACAAAAAGCGTTCGATACTGTTAATCATACCATTTTGTATGGAGTTGCTTACAATTGGTTTCAATCTTATCTTTCAAATCAGAAGCATTAATTGTTACAAGTCAAATAACAAACGCATAGTTTGTGGTGTTCCCCAGGGTTCTGTTCTTGGCCCTTTATTGTTTTTGATTTATATTAATGACCAAAATAACTCACTCCACTTATTATCATTCCATTTGTTTGCTGATAATACTAATATCTTGCATATTAATGTTAAACTTAGATCTAAAAGGTTTAGTTCATTGGCTAAATGTAAACTTAATTTCTCCGAGCTTGGAAAAAACTGAACTAATATTTTTTTCACCTCCAAGACAAAAATTTTTATACAACAATCATATAACTAAAATAAGAATTAATCATAAACGTTTATATCCAAAACACTGTTAAATATCTTGGTATTTTTATAGATTCGAACCTTTCATGGAATTTTCATATAGATGCCCTGCGTAAAAAACTATTTTTTTTTTTTTTTTTGTATGTATTTAGGTGCTCCCAGAAGTTCTTACGGTCTTATCATAGAGCACCGCGGGTGAGCATTTAACAGGAAGTTCACGCCTCCTTCCGTACCAATGTCGCTTGTTGGGCTGGAGCTGGCATCGAACTCGGACCTCTGGGTTCTGAGCCAGAACTCTAACCACTGCGCCACGGCTGCTCATAACCTAATCAAGTTAATGCATGCTTTCAATAATTTGCCATTATGTTGATAGAACTACCCTTAAAAATCTGTATTTTGCAATTTTTCAGAATCATTTGTATCAGAATCATTGAGCCTCTGAAGGTAAAACCATAGGTAATATACAAATAAATTGTGAATATGTGTACATTGTGAAAAAGTTCGAAAAATTAAAACTTAAAAATAATTTATCTTCATTTCTTTATTTAAAGCAAAATAAATTTAAACAAATTCTAAAAAAATTTTATTTTAATATTTTAAACTTAGTTTTCTTGTTTTTTTCTTTTTCTTACTACTTTTATAGAAACTTTATTGCTTTTGGCACGGTTATTTATTTTTTTCATTACTGCTACGTTACTTTTGCTCTATTAATGAATAAAGTTATTATTGTTATTGTTATTATTTTTTAAATTTATATTGTTAATATAATTATCTGGTGTCACTCCTTTGAGCAGGTTTCTACATGAGTAACTCCTTCCTTGTCAATTATTTATTTATATTTACTCTTAATAATGGTATTTTGGTTTTATTATTTATAATATTATAGATATTCTTGTTATTATTATTATTATTATTATTATTATTATTATTATTATTATTATTATTGCTATTATTATTATTGTTAATATATTATTGTAATTAAATGATTGTAAGATTTGAGGAAAACCTTATTGCTGTTGTTGTTATACTTCATCTTTTCATCTTTTTCACAAAACTTCAAAAGAGTATCGTACAATGTTTAAATACGTGTATAATATAAAATTTCAATAAAATATTGTAATAAAATGCGTAACCCGGTTGGAAAAAAATATGTATTTCCTCTTATTTTATACATGTTGAAAGCGTTGTTTGCCCATAGGTAGTGACTAGCTAGCGAATAGCTAGTTAGTCGCTAGCTCATTTCCCACCGGGTAATAAAGCTTTTTTGTTGTAAACTTGAATAAATTTAACGAATTTACCATACCCTTGAATCCATTTTGAAAGATATTCCACACTTTAGGCCCTCGATATGAAATGCTATGAATATATATTAATTATCCAAGGCAGTTTTATAAACTTACTGAGGTTAAAAATTTTCCAAATTTACTTTGTAATTATATTGGTTTTAGGGCTTGCAAAAACCCGGAAAATTTCTAATCCCGGGATTTGGGGTTGTATAATTAATTCCCGAAATTTCCCAAGAAATCCCGGCATTCTGTTATGCTTTAAAACTGAATGTAAATGCCCAGGCCACATGTGACTATTGGAGTCTTTACGAATTAAAGGAAGATAACCATCAACACTAAGATCACAAGATGAGACAGAAGAACTCAAATTAGTCTCATAAAGAGCAAGTAGGTCTGGTGAACTTTGCAAGAGATAAGACTCAACAGAAGAAAAGTTACTTCGAAGATCACGAATATTGGTGAATGATAGGTTTAGCAAACTTGGTGATGACTGTGGTTTTTTGTGTTTTATAGTTTTTGCTTCTTTATTTATTTTTAAATTTTTTAAAGAACTTGACTCGAAACATAGATAGTACTCAGTACACTGTTTTATAGCCCAAGCAATTGCCTCATTTTCACTAATAAACCCTAAGCCGTAACAAAGGGCTCCAATGTGGCCTTGGCAATGCACACCAAAAGTACAAACAGGGACACCATCCATGCGCAACATGGCACTGTTAACACTCTGATATTTTTCAGATGTTGATGGAATCTCCCTCTCTGTGAGCCACCACAGAGTTCAGGAAACCTGACTACCAGCCGGCCTCAGAACCATAAAATTGAGTTTTAGAGCTGTACCCTCATTTGGAGATAATAGAATGAGTTGCTTAGTCATAAAAACAGAGACGCAAGCAAAACCCATGCATCGAGTCAAGAAGATCCAGCGTTCAATATCATAAACTGGAAACAATGTATTAAAAATACATCTGCCCCAGCCTAATAGATGAAGAAGGGGTGCGAGGCTGGTCAACAGATAGAATTTGTTTACCCCTTAAGTCTTTGCCTAGGAGGCTTTCTACAAGACAGAAGCCGGATGCATTTAACATCTGCCCAAGATGAGTGTTTTATGTCGGATTTTGCGTCTCCTAGCTTTTGCCTAAAAAGGCATATCCTACAAGGCAGCAGGACATGAAGCAGGTTGTACTGGGCTATATGTTACCAGTAGCAAGAAAAACCTGACCCGACCATAAAGACTTACTAAATCTTCAACTTTGTCCAAGGAAGTTGGGTGATTTAAATTTGTTACATTTAATACTTCACCTATGGACATTAGTTTGTTTTCTCCGTAATGTAGATAGTGCAGTAGACTACTTAATTCAGTCCTTTGCTTTTTGATTCTGAAGGCTAATGGATTAAAAAGTTGACAACTTGTTGTAGTTTTCAGCTCTTTTAATTTAGTTAGCATAAACTCTAACACAATATTTATCAGTGTTTGGAGATTTAGGTATGTTGAAAAATCGCCTCATAGCCAGTCCAGCACGTATATCAATAGAAGTACATATTACGTTAAAAGAAATCCCATTTTTAGCTGTTAATCTTGCAAGCACCTCAGACAAGCTGTCTTCTTTATTCATATTTGATGAAAAATAAGAACTAATATTACTTTTTTTATCTGTGGTTCTTCATCCGATGTCAGAGAACGCGCCACCAGTTCTGCTTTTAAATTTATTTTATGTAACTGAAGAAGATGAGAATGAAGAGCTTTTGTTGATCCCCCGATAGTTTTCAATACTTTTTTGCAATAGCTTAGTTTATACATTGCTGTTTCACTTTCTTTATTTCGCAGAAAATGTTTCCATATAGGGGTTTTGCTGTTGAACAATATAAAATTTGACATAGTATTCTAATTTGACGAATCAAAAAAAATATTAGAATTTATTTACAAGATCGCCTAAGAATTTTATTATATTTCCTAGAAGTCTTAATATATATATATATATATATATATATATATATATATATATATATATATATATATATATATATATATATATATATATATATATATATATATATATATATATATATATATATATATATATATATATATATATATATATATATATGGGAAATAAGAAAGTTAAAGAAAAAAAGTTTACTATAAGCTTTAATTACTGAATTATTTAAATTATTTTAAAAAGAATTTTTTACTATTTTCTTTTTTTCTCGAAACGACTTCATCACTCGTTGATTTTCTTGCGTTTTGAAAATTCAGAAGACCAACGTGTGAATTAGTCAATTTAAAAGCGTGTCTTGATAAGCCAATATTTTTTACCGTAATACATTTTATATGATTTTTTATACTAAATTTGTACCGCAATTTTACACCGTAATTATATACCGTATTTTTTATACCCAATTTTATACCGTAAAACATTTTGTATATTTTGTAGCAAAATTGACAAACTATCATATTCTCGGTTGTGAACACAATAATTAAAAAATTTAAAAAGAAAAAAATGAATCGGTCAAAAAGTTAAAAAATGGAAAAAAACTTCAACAAGTTCAAAAAAAATTTTAATCACTCTGATGGAGATTTCCAGCGTAAAGAAGCTCGATTCTATTGCAGCTATCGGTAAATCATCGGTATTCAAATAACGTTTAGTTTAAGTAACGAAAAATAATATAGATATAACAATGATAAAAAAATATATAAAAAAAAGTTCAATCACCTGTATAACAAGATGGTTCCAAAAAATATTTTCATTTCTCTTCTGAAAAATATTTGGATTTCTCCTCTGAAAAATATTAACTTTCTTAAAACTAAACTCAAAATACTTGTTCAAAATACAAAGAAATATAAGGAAATTTTATAATTTCTCTTAGTTAATTAAAAATTTAAAAACATTATTTTTGCCAAAATCTATATCGTAGTAATAAGGATACAGATTTTTTATGTGATGATTTCATGTTTTATAGTACAACATTGGCTGGTAACAATAGATTTTATTATCTCGTGTACAACAAGCGACGTAAAAAGTAAAAAACAAAAGAAATTTGTAAAAAGGTAATTTATTAAAATTTAAATAGTTCATTAATTAAAGGTGTAGTAACATTTTTATTTTCATTTTTTTTTTCCATATGTTACAAACTTCTAATTCTTATTGATGAGCAGTTTTGTAATGTCCTTCATACAAAAATATACAACAGTCTAGTAAAACCGTCTGTATTATGTATCAAAATCGCCAATACATGAGTTTGCAAAGTATTAAAATAATTTATATCTGTTTTACTTCTTATTACGTTAACTATACAAAAAGAATCCGCTTTCTAAGGTTTCACCTTCTAAGGTTTCACCTTTTCGCTTTCTACGGTTTTCTCGCTTGAAAAGCAAGAAAACCTCAGAAAGCGGATTCTTTTTAGCTTGTTTTTGTTGAAGCCACTGAAATTATTAATTTAAAATTGTTTTCTAATATTTAATATGTTTTATTTAAAATATAAAAACAACTCTTATTGAAATACAATCACTTGAAGCTTGTTACATTTTTTATTTAACGTCAGTGTCTCTTTAGTTTGTAAGTCATTTAAAACCAGAAATCTGAGAGTTTAGGAGGTATATTGTTTTTATTGAAGTGTCTTATTGAAACAAAAATATGTTGTTTTTACAATATTATTTTTTTTAAGTTACTATTTTTAAAAGTAATAATAGTAAGTAATTTATGAATTGCTTAAGCATTTGCAAACAGCGCAGATATCCCATTTTGATAAGTGTCATTTTGTTTTGTATTCTAGCAGAGTTTCTTGGGAAAACGATGGTCCAAAACTAAACTTTTTTTATAAATGAGTTTGCCTCTACCGCATCTTCATATAATTAATTGTTGATTGAGGAAAGTTTTTGATGATACTTGGAAGAAGAAACACAAACCACAAATGGCTCTTTTTTGCACGGCTTCGAGCGTCAATGTCTTTGTAATAATAAGGGTTTCGTTCAAAAAAGCAGAACTCAAAATTTGGTCCCAGTGGGCACGATGCGCCTATAAATGATCTTCGGACGTCTTATAAAGACGTCCGAAGATCATTTATAGGCGCATCGTGCCCACAGGTTTTATCGCCCAAAATAAAATAAGCACGTTTAAAAAACGTTCAAAAAACGGCTTTAAAAGATAAATAAGTTTTGTCCGTGAATGGAGTTAAAAAAACGTTTTTAGGACCTTCTTTATACGACCTAAATGAGTTATATAACTCATTAGTCGGCCCTTCAGAGCGTGTAATACACTTTCTCCAATCATTTGTTGTTTTTATTTGGCAATTGTATTCTACTAAGTTTATATCAAACTTTTCGAAAATTTGTGCATACGAAGTGTGTATATACACTAGTATTATAATTCTATTTCGTAAAATACTGGAATATTAAATGATAGAACAATCCATGTCCAGTGGTTTATGATTTAAAATAAATTTGTAATTGTTAACGTGTTTACAATTTATGCTATAAATCCTAACCATAGTAAATTGTACATTGTAAATTGTAGTGTAATTTTTAATGTATTTATACGGTTCGTAATGCAAATTTTTGAGAGTAAGTTTGAAGCCCCCCAAAACCTGCCATTACAAGGGCCTTAAAATCTTTAAAAATTTACCACCAGTTATTACTAAAAAAAAAAAGCAAAGAGTCTCCTATATTATCTAATGGGAATGTGAGGGAGCCTTGGCACGGCTTTGTGTACATTTTGTCAGCTCGGAATACAAGTGTCGTATCGAAAATTTATTAAAATTGTATATAAATATGTAATTATATAGTTTATGTAGATTTTTATATTACATAAATTATAAAGTTTATGTAAAAAACTATACTTTTATATTACGTAACAACATAATGTTATTTAAATAGAATAGAAAAGACGCTGTACACACTTGAGGTTTGTTGAGTCTTAAGTACGTAGAATTAAGACTATGACAGCCGATTACAAAATATTGTGTTCAAAAATAAAATATTTATCAATGCTATTTTTAAAAAGGTTTATCTTATCTTTATCTATTATACATTCAGGAAGAGAATTCCAATCGTTTGTAACTCTGTTTGTGAAGAAATGGAGACGAATTCTCGAATTTGTAAATTATCTGCGTATTCTACAATTGTTACTTCTATTTGATCGCTCTAGCTCAAAATTTAATGGAGGGTGGTGAAAATTAACAATATCTTTTCCTTTTGAGATCTTATACATTTGAATGAGATCACCTCTTCTTCTATCATGCAAAGTTGGCAATTCAAGTATCTTTAATCATTCTTCATATGATTTCCCCCTTAAATATTTGATTCTAGTAGTCCTGATTTGCACGAGTTCAAGATTGTCGATATCCTTCTTCCAAATTGGATTCCAAACTGCTGCTCGATATTCCAAATGAGGACGTACTAACGCTTTGTATAATAATTTTAATGAAAATTCATCTAAACACTCAAAAGAGTTTTTGATCATGCTTAATTTTCTGTTTATATGCCTATAGCTGAATTAATATAACATTTCCACTCTAGATTATTTGAAATAAAAATCCCAAGATTTTTTTCTATTATTGTTTCTGTTAAAAGAGATTTGTTCAATTTATATTCATATCTAGGATTTTTTTTTACCAATACACATGACTTTACATTTTGATTCATTAGCTTTAATTAACCAATCTTCAGACCATTTTACTAACATGTTAATGTTCTCTTGTAATAGTTTATTATCATCATAACAAGGATTGATTGAAATAACTTTGGTATCGTCTGCATATGATTTAGTGACTTTAATAATCCCTCTACATAAGTCATTAATGAAGATAACAAATAAAAGAGGTTCGAGTACTGAACCTTACCTAGCTAGCACACATAAGTTGTTAAAAAATAAGAAAAATGTCGCGCGTTTCGTTGGCCCAACATCGGCTGCCAACATTGTTTTTATATTATTATGGTTAAAAATGCGACGTCGCCAACAACTAAAAACCAATGTTGATAAAACGTTTTTTTAAAGTCGGAAAATGGTTATATTTTCTACGTTTTATTTTATACGTTTACAACGTTGTATTTTAAGTTTCTACAACGTTGTATTTACGGTGATTCAATGTTGAACTTTAGTTGACGTTGTTTTCATCATTATTAAGAATTAAATTTTCATTAACTTTTATTTTCTATATATTTATAATATATATCTGATACATTTATATAATATATACATATATACGTATGTGATGCATAATATATGCTTATAAGATGTATAATTATGTATATACATAGAATTTACAGCCAACGCAAACATGACATATATAATTGCCACAATCTATCAACTCTTGATCATCGGAACAAAAATCATGTTTGTGTTGATTGTGGTTTGATATTTTAATAATCACGGAAGATTTTGTTTAAGTTAAATAATTTCGTAATAGCTATATTTGGTCAAATACATTGGATCAACATTGGATTTAGTTCGTAAAAAAAACTTTTTGCGATCTATTTACATAACTTGGATCAACGTTGATTTATATACATTGAATCAACGTCGAAATATATACATTGGATCAACCTTGGGTTTAGATCGTAAAAACAATAAACTTTTTGCGTGTTTTTACATACATTGGAAAAACGTTGATTTATATACATTGAATCAACGTCAAAATATATACATTGGATAAACATTGGGTTTAGATCATAAAAAAAATCAACTTTTTGCGATGTTTTTACATGCATTGGACCAATGTAAATTTGCCAGACGTTTTTAGTTCCGTCGGTAATAATTTTATCATTAACCAAATGATATTGGATAAACGTTGGTTTTGCATTGAAAAAAAGAGCCGACGTTCGCGATGGTTTTACATACGTTGGCCCAATGTAAGTATGCTAGCTAGGTATGGTACTCCGCTAATAACCATCTTTCAACTTGAAATATATTCTCCTATAACCACCCTCTGAGTTTGATCTGACAAAAATGATTTACACCAATTTAACAAAGATGACCCAAATCCCAGTCTAAATAATTATTCCAGTAATTTCCTGTGAGAGACTGAATCAATTGCTTTTTTGAAATCCAAAAACAAAACATCAAATGAAATGTCCCCTTTATACGCTTGCGTGATTAAATCTAATGTTTCCAACAGGTTTGTTTTACAACTTTTGTTATTAACTAAACCATGTAGCTCTTTAGAAATAAATTGTTTTCAATAAGAAATACCATCATACAATCTCTAATAATTCGCTCCATAATTTTACCAACAATTGATGTTAGTGAAACGGGTCTATAATTTGTTGGATCTAGTTTATTGCCCTTTTTGAATAATGGAACAACATTTGCACATGACCATAACTTTGGAATAGTTCCTGTACTAAAAGATTTATGAAATATTAATGCTAAACAACTCGACAAACAATCTGAAAATTCCCTTAAAACCTTTGGGTGAACATTATCTAGATCTACTGATTTATACATGTTTAAATAACTCAAATGTTTCTGAATAATAGAAATACTTAAACATTGATTAGGACATTTTTTTATAAGATTGTTGTCTAAAATTTCTTCTGATGAATTATCTTGTATATAAGCAGATGCAAAAAATACATTAAGAGTGTTTAATACCTCTTGATTATCAGTAGTTATAATACCATTATATAGCTTCATTGCTTTGATATAGTCATTAAATCTTGTTTTGTTAATTCTATAAACATAAACACTTTTAGGATTATTTTTTGAATTAAGTGCCAAGTTTCTTTTAAAATTACGAATACTTTTTTTGACATCTTTTTTGTCATTTTTGACATCATTTTTTGACATTTTTATATCTTTATTTGACTTTTTATACTTATTGACTTCTATAAGAATTTTAAAACCTGAGTTTCTGTTTATAAACCAACTTTTTTGTTTTTCTTTACACATACTTTTAAATTCACTTATCATCCACAGTGAGTTGTTTTTGTGTTGAAAAGAACTTTTATCTAAATTCAGTGTTGGAATATATTTTTCACACCCTATTTCATATTTTTGAAGCCATTTTTCGTAACATTTATTAACACCAAGCGCTTTAAATTCTTGTACCCAGTTTATGTTTATATTACAAATCTCTCAAAAGAAACAAAGCTACGGGTGCGGACGAAATAAATGGCAACATAGTCATAGATTGCTTTGAAAACTTAAAGTGTATTCTTTATAAAGTCTTTAGGGCATCTATACAGCAAGGTGTATTCCCCGACCAATTAAAAATAGCTAAAGTAACTCCTATAGACAAAAACGGAAAAAAATCAAATATTAGTAATTATCGCCCTATCTCAGTTCTTTCAACTTTCTCAAAAATTTTAGAAAGAATTATATACAATAGAACATACAATTACCTTAATCTAAATAAACTTCTATATAAAAATCAATTCGGTTTTAAAAAAAATTGTTCAACTGAACAAGCCATTACACAGTTCATTCGTGAAATCTCCGATTCATTTGGTAGATCACAATATGCATTAGGTATTTTCATTGACCTATCAAAATCATTCGACACGGTCGATCACAAAATTCTACTTAAAAAACTCAAATTTTACGGAATTAATGGCAAATTAATAAAATGGTATCAAAGTTACTTGGAAAATAGAAAACAATTTGTTTTCTATGGAGATTATTTTCAAAATGAAAAATTAATTGACATAAAATGTGGTGTTCCACAGGGTTCTATTCTAGGCCCACTTTTGTTTTTAGTTTATATGAATGATTTAAATAAAGCTTCTAACCTTATAAGTATAAATTTTGCGGACGATACCAATTTATTTCTGTCAAACAGTAGCATTTATGAGCTTTTTTCAAATATGAATAAAGAACTCAATCAGATCTCCAACTGGTTTAAGTGCAACAAGTTAACTTTAAACATTGACAAAACAAAGTGGATCCTTTTCCACACTCTTGCTAAAAAGCGTTTTTTACCAAATAAATTGCCTAAATTTTTTATTGATAAAATTGAAATAAAAAAGGAGTCGGTCACAAGATTTTTAGGCATTTACATTGATGAAAATATTACATGGAAGTATCATATCGACTATATTTCTACTAAATTGGCTAAAAGTATTGGAATTCTATATAAGGTCAGATACTATCAAATTAAACAAAATTTAATTCAACTCTACTACTCATTTATTCATAGCTATATAAATTATGCAAATATTGTTTGGGGAAGTACCTCTAAAAGTAAGTTACGAAATTTTTACCATCGTCAGAAACACGCAATGCGTTTAATATGTTCGGAAAATCGTTTATCTCATTCGAATATTTTATTTAAAAACGTTAAAGCACTTAACGTTTACGAACTCAATGTCTATAATATTTTATGTTTTATGTTTCGTTGTAAAAGTGAACAACCATTGTCCAATTTCAAAGATCTTTTTACTTATAAAGCTATAAACAAATATGCTTTACGAAATAATAATTTATTAATTGAACCCTTTTGTCAAACAAAGTTTAATCAATTTTGCATAAACTATGAAGCACCGTATATATGGAACAAAATTGTTATTCCAAATTTTGATTTGTCAATCTCGTTTTCCGTTTTTAAAACTAAATTAAAAAACTATATTCTTTCTACTGGCAATATATATAAATATTTTTGAAATGTAAAATTTTTTTTTACTCTGGATAGTTTGTAAAATTATTTTCAGTTTTTGTTTCTTCTACATTGTTATTAGTTATTTGATCAATTGTATTTTATTTTATTATATATACACGTATTATATCTTTTATATGGTTCTGGCTTGGTATCTGAAAGAAGATCATTTGGATCTTCTTTCAGATACCAAGTTTATATATTGTTATATTGTTATATTACGATTAATAATTGTAAACTGAAAAAAAAAAAAAACAAAAAAAAAAAATGTTATTAAAATACAAATCTAAGGCTTTCCCAGCTAACACACTTACATTGGGCCAACGTATGTAAAACCATCGCGAACGTCGGCTCTTTTTTTTAATGCAAAACCAACGTTTATCCAATGTCATTTTGTTAATGATAAAATTATTACCGACGGAACTAAAAACATCTGGCAAATTTACATTGGTCCAATGCATGTAAAAACATTGCAATAAGTTGATTTTTTTAATGATCTAAACCCAATGTTTATCCAATGTATATATTTTGACGGTGATTCAATGTATATAAATCAACGTTTTTCCAATGTATGTAAAAACACGCAAAAAAGTTTATTGTTTTTACGATTAAACCCAAGGTTGATCCAATGTATATATTTCGACGTTGATTCAATGTATATAGATCAACGTTGATCCAAGGTATGTAAATAGATCGCAAAAAGTTGTTTTTACGAACTAAATCCAACGTTGATTCAATGTATTTGACCAAATATAGCTATTACGAAATTATTTAACTTAAACAAAATCTTCCGTGATTATTAAAATATCAAACCACAATCAACACAAACATGATTTTTGTTCCAATGATCAAGCGTAACATCAATATCAAAATTATCAATTGTAATTATAGTTTAATATATATAATATATGTAGACATATATAAATACATCCCAAATGCTTGTTAAACTATTCAAAAGAATGCTCATTAAAAGAACTATGTGTTAATTGATGCTCTCTATTTCTATCTTTGAAAATTTTTATAACACCACTATTTTGTTAAAATGTTATTGTAAAGATGCTTCTGTATTGTAAGAATGTTTATATAAAGGATATATTGTAAAACTTTAATATTTACCATTATGAGTTAATGTATTTTAATAAATTGTAAATAAATATTATTTTATAAAAATAAAAATATATATATATTATACATCATATATGTATATATTATATAAATATATTATATATATATATATAGAAAATAGAAATTAATGAAAATTTAATTCTGAATAATAATGAATACAACGTTTAGTCAACTAAAGTTCAACGTTGAATCAACGTAAATACAACGTTGTAGCAACTTAAAATACAACGTTGTGCAAACGTATAAAATAAAACGTTGTATCAACGTAAAAAATATAACCATTTTCCGACTTTAAAAAAACGTTTTATCAACATTGGTTTTTAGTTGTTGGCGACGTTACATTTTTAACCATAATGATATAAAAACAATGTTGGCAGTCGATGTTGGACCAACGAAACGCCCGACATTGTTCTAATGTTTTAACAACGTATGTGTGCTAGCAGGATTATAGTTTCCTTTTTCCATAAAAATTTTCTCTTCTTTATTGTTTGTTGTGATATTAATAAATTAGACCTATTTACATATGCAAATCTAAATTCTATTTTTACATATGCAAATCTAAAATCTAATTTCTAATATTCTGGAGCATTTCCCTCCTAACGGTGGAAAATGCTCAAGAATATAAACTCTGCTGCTATTATTAGTTAAAATGAGGTCTAAAATGTTAGTATCTATACCAAACTTTACTGGAAAACTAGGACGGAAAACATTTTTGTGCAGGTAATAGTCATGTTACGATTCAATAAACATACTTGCTGTTGTGTCACTTTTTTATTTATTTATATATATTTATTATTTATATTTATTTATTTATAATTGCACTAAAGTTTTCTTTATTCCATTTGATGTTTGCATAGTTGAAATCTCCACATATTAAAATACCGGAGCATTTGTTATTTTGTTTAAGTAAATATGTCTGCTTTAATGATTTTATAATGTCAACGCACTTTTCATTATTACTAAGACCTGTCCGATAAATACAACCACATAAAATTTTTTCTTCGCCAACCAATCAAACATCATACATGCTCAATATTTTTATTTAATTAAAGGTTGTTCATTTATTTCATAAGAATTAATATTCTCTTGCATATAAATACATACTCCACCACCATGAGTAAATTGGGGATCCTTTTTAAACAAATTATAACCCAGAATATTAGTAGTAGACATTTCTGACCACCATGTTTTGCACACAAATATAACTTGAACCTTAGATCTGGATATATCATTAATGAATTTGTCAAATTTTTTGTTTAAAGAGGTTGCATTTGTATACCAACTTGTTATATAATCATTTTTTTTTTTGTTTGTAAACCTTTTTTAAGTTCTTGATTCATTTCGTTTACGAGCAGTATATTAGCACTCGAATTCAAATTCCAGTGACTGGATCAGGGTCATATAATGAGGGTATCAGGGTCACTTAACTGGTTATATTGGTTATGTAAATATGCATAGAAAGTTTATAATTATTTGTATCAGTGTTACTCTGTGAATACTTGAACAACAATTGCTATTTGTTTATTAACTTTTGCTATTTGTTTATTAACAATTGCTATTTGTTTATTCTATTTTAGAAGAATTTTTTTCATTAACATAATGTAAAATATATAAAACAAACAATGTAAAATATAAAACATAATAATGTAAAATATATAAAACATAACAAAAATTTCAACAACCTTTGAAAGTTGAAACAAAAAGTTCTAAATTTAAGTAAAATTTGTATGTAAAGTATTTAAAAATTAGAACATTAGAAAGTAAAACATTTTATAAGAATTATGCTAAAAATTTGAAATGTAAAGAAAAAATTAAAAAAAAATACTATATAAATTTACTAGAAAAGTATAAAAAGAATTCATGACAAACATAGCAAGTTATAAGGTAAATTACAGGCAGAATAAAATTGAAAGCTAGCTCCTTAACTAAAGATATTAAAATTAATAATAAAATATTTTATGATTCAAGAGTGGTAGCTAATAAAATGAATGAATTCTTTACTTCAATTGGACCAAATTTAGCAAAAAAAAACTTCAAACATAAACAAAATAATAAACAGATGTAGTTTTTCTTTAGTATCTTGTCTAAATTTTTTTGAGTTGTCTTTTGATGAACTTTAAAAATGCTAAACTTAAATAAAGCAGTCGGTCCTGATGATATCAATGGAAACATTGTTATTGATTCATATGATATCATAAAAAAATATCCTTTTTTAAAATATTTAAATGTTCAATTCAACAAGGAATTTTTGCTGATGAATTAAAAATAGCTAAAGTTTCACCAATATTTTAAGGTGGAGACTTACTTAATGTTATCAGGTGGAGACTTACTTATTATCTGTTCTCTCTGTTTTTTTTCAAAAATTATAGAATATAAATTGTGAAAAGAAATTGGAGATGTTCGAGTTTTACATTTAAACATAAAACACAATGCATTAAAAATATTATTTGATATATATTAAGAATATAAATTTCGTTTTAAAGAGGCTTAGCAAGATAAAAACAATGTTTAAAATTTATATATATATATATATATATATATATATATATATATATATATATATATATATATATTTATGTATGTATGTATGTATGTATGTATGTATGTATGTATGTATGTATGTATGTATGTATGTATGTATGTATGTATGTATGTATGTATGTATATATTTATATAGAGGAAACACCGTTGACAGTTGAGGGGAAAATCTGTTATTTAACCTATAATGAATAGTTAAAAAAAAAAAAAGATTTTCAAACTTTCTTGTGTTATTTTTTAAGATAAAAAAATCGTAATTTAAAAAAGAAATTTTAGAAATAAATTAATTTGAATAAAAAATATCAAGAAATATAAAAACTATTTTTAAACACATATATCAAAACAACGAAACAAAAAAAGGCACTAAAATATAAAAAAGTCAATAAATTATACTTCAATACTAAATTAACAAGAAGTTGCGTTTTTGTTTGATATATTTTTTTTTATAACATAAATAGTTAAAAAAAAATCCGGATCTGACAATATACAAGAGTGCTAATTCATGAGTGTGATACTAATTATAACATTTGTCGACGAAAGAATGATGTAACAAATAAAAAAAGATCTTCTTCAGCAATTTTCATGATCGCGCTCGTCGACGTTATCTCGAGCGAACATAATCACGCTCGATGAAAACATATTTTAATTTTACGAGCGCGATATAACACGCTTGACGATTTTATTCGTCACAAGTTCTGTCTTATGATCTTCTGCGAGTATCCGCGTTCCTATTGTATTGTTAACAAAAGTTATAATTCTGACTACATGTATTTTATGTATTTTATTCATTATTATTTGTAAAACTTATTTTGAATAAATAAAAAAAAAATAAAATAAAAAAAAAAATTCAAATAAAAAGTCAAATAAAGTTTTTGTAAGTTATCATTAAAATGTTCAAAAATTAGTTACTCGTAAATTCGACTGTAAAATAAATTAAAAAAATAATAAATATTAGTATTATTGAACATAATGCTTAAAAACTAGATTAAAAATGTTTTTTTTCGATAATGGATTTTCAACCATTTAATAATGCGCAAGTTCTTCGCAAGTCTTTCCAGCGTTGTTCCAATGTTAGACAAACGTTATAATAACACTTTGTTTTTTTAACATCTTCAACAAGGTTGCATGCAATAACTATTACAGTTGGAAGTTAACACTAATTAGTATTGGAAGGTACTAGAAGAGAAAAGATAAAGTTTATAAAGCTAGATAACGATTAACAGACGAGTTAAAAGGTTGAAAATTATATGAATCAGGAAAACAAGATGATGGAAGCGAATTTTAAAGAACTGATGTTCAAGTAAAAAAACTGGACGAATAAGAATTTTTGAAGCACTTAGGAACAGTCACAGTAAAAGGATGTGACTTAATTGAATAACGAGTAACGCGCAAATGAATTTCAGTAAATGGCACAAGAGACGCTAGCTCCTTAAAGTACCGCTCACTTTAGTAATTATAGAAAAGAGAAAGAAAAGCAAACAGTTAAAGGTAGGCAGGAAGAGCAAGCATGGCCTACTTAAATTACACGACCTGATTTGTTGCATTTTTCGTAAAAAATTAAGAGGCCAGTTTTTTTACGGCTCATGTATAAAAACTTCATTTTTGTTAGGTAGGCTCTCTTATTCCGAAGTTGAGCGTCCTTTGCGTCCGCGAGCTTGTATTTCTAGAAAATAGGCGAAATGGGGTATATAGGGATTTGCGCTGCGGTGTGCACATACACCGACTTATTTTTAGAGAGAACATGCAGCGGAGTGTGGAAACAACGACTGAGGGTTTGGAGTAGGCAGGTTCTCTTTTAAATAAAAAAGTCGGTAGGCTCTCTTGTCAAACCCCTATTCCGACGTTGAGCGTCCTTTGCGTCCGCGAGCTTGTATTTCTAGAAAATAGGCGAAATGGGGTATATAGGGATTTGCGCTGCGGTGTCCACATACACCGACTGATTTTTAGAGAGAACATGCAGCGGAGTGTGGAAACAACGACTGAGGGTTTGGAGTAGGCAGGTTCTCTTTTAAATAAAAAAGTCGTTTTTTTACATTTTTGGACCTTAAGGACAGCGTCGGAATAACGGTTTGACAAGAGAGCCTACCTTTTTGTTATGGTTAAGAGTCTTGTTTGCACTATAGTTGTTTTATCTTTATTATATTAAAATGGTTTAATAATAGTTAAATTTTCTTTAAGAACTTACATTATTTTGTGCTAGATTTTTTGTTAACTGATCGCCTGCTTCAGTTTATTCCAATATTAAAGAATACTGAAATAGGCTTTCAGATAGCTATATCAACACATACCAACATGCTACTAAAAATAATCTTACATATTGTTAAAACTACTCACAATTCTTCATTGGAAATAATTTTAAAGATTTGTAATTTTGTATTTAATATAATTGCAATTATTAAGTAGAAAACATAAACTTTTCTTTAAAATATTTACACTGCAAAGCAAGGTTTTCCAATGTAAATACTTTATTATGCTGCATGTCTCAAACATACAGTAATTAAAATGCAACAAATCAGGCCATTTATTTACAGTAGGCAAGAAATATCAGATATACCAACTGTTTTGGAGTCAATAGCTGTAAATAAATTTCTAATTTTTTTTATTGCCAAATAAATGCTTATCATATTTCTTTATTTAAATGGTTTCGCAGTGGTGAAAATTACAAATTGAAAAATTATAATATATTAGAAAAATCATTGACAAAAATTTGGTATCAAGATATTATTTGCTTCTTGTGGGTAAGATGTACTTCCAAAAAGCAGCCCATTATGAAAGTGGTAAACGATTTGATGAAGATTAAGAAAATAATCTTTTTAAAGAAGTTTTTAAACAAGCTTTTTGTTTTTATGATTGTAGGGCTTCAAAAATTTATTCTTATGTTTTGAAATCCTCATCTAAAGTTTACATAACTGGTTTATGTTTGAAAAAATAAATTGATGAGTATATTACCTCAATGCACCAATCTGGATTTAAGATAAGAGCTGTTGTTACCGATAACCATTTTACAAATGTTAATGCATTTTTGTAGTTTAATAAAGCATATACTGGAGATAGAAAAGTATTAATTTATCATTTAGTTTAGAAAAGGAGTGTTTAAAACATACTTGTTATTCTCGGTTTTTGTTTTTTTCTTCTTGTTGAAGTTACTGCTGATTACATTACAGGAAATATATTTCTTAAAGTTTATTAAAAGATAAAATAATTAAACAGGCAAGAAAAAGCAATAAAAATTAATTATCAAGTCACATATTTTGGAAACAACAAACAAGTTGTCAACATTGAAAATATTTGACGAAACAACTGCAGCTGTAATTTAGAGTTATTTTTATGAAAGAAATAACGCAGCACAATTTTTATCATTGTTTTATGAGTTATTTATCATACTTAATTCAAAGTAGAAACTTAATTCATCCAATCAAACTCAGCAGTGTTGCTTTGAAAGGTGATAACAAACCCACACTTTATAGAGAAATTGCAAATTGTACTGAAATTTGATCAAAATAAAATTTGATAAATACTTTACATTAACCAAACAAACTTCTTGTGCTCTAATTACAACTCTACAAGCAATTGTATTTCTTATGCATGATTTCCTTGAAGAAGGCTTTACATTTGTTTATAGTTCCAATTTACAAAGTGATCCTTTAAAGCCAGGTTTTAGTAAGTATAGTTAAATGACCAGTAGTAGACTTTTTGTGAGTCTTTTAGAAATATGCATTAGTAAAAATATTTTGGCAGATTTTCTCGAAAATATTTATCAGAATTTTGATAATCCTTAAAAAATATTATGCAAAATATTTCTTAGTTGTCTACATAAATACTACTGTCATCTTTCTGAAGATAGCACATATTATACTAAAGAAAGTAATAATGGTAAAAATTAACAAAAAGATTTTAATGTAAAACTTATGATCAATAAACGTTACTTTATAAAGAGAAGAACCTATTATTCAATTCAACCTCTGTCTAATTTTATTTGTCATCTTTTTAGTATTTTATGTTATTTCTCTATTAAAACATTGTAGTCATTCTTTTTCAATTAAAAATTTGTGAAACAAATTTTAAAGATTTGATCTAGCAGTTTTAATTTTACAAATAAAAACCACCAAAAATGGGGAATCAAATATAGATTTCGTATTGTTAACAATATTTTTTATAATAAAAAATTACATATTCATCGAGAAAAGATCAAGTAAAAGAATTCCAAAAAAAACAAAGACAAAAAAAACATTTCTAACAAAAATTTCTACTTTTAATTTCAATTATAAAAAATACAAAAGTACAAACCTTTTTTTTGTTCAATAGAGAGTTTTAGGCAATCTTAGCAACATGAAAGATTATTTTTAATAGCATGTTGATATGCGTTGATATAGTTATCTAAAAGCCTATTTCAGTATTCTGTGTTGTTGGAATAAACTGAAGCAGGCAATCAGGTAACAGAAAATCCAGCACAAAATAATGTAAGTACTCGAAGAAAATCTAACGAATATTAAACCATTTTAATAAAATAAAAATAAAACAATTATAGTGAAAACAATACTCTTAACCATAACAAAAATGAAGTTTTTATACTTGAGCCGTAAAAAAACTGGCCTCTTAATTTTTTACGGAAAATGCAACAAATCAGGCCGTGTAATTCTAGTAGGCCATGGAGCAAGTCAAACTAATGTAACAATGCGTTTTTGCACCTTGTCTAAAAGAGAAAAGGCATCATTGGAAGATGATCCATGATCATCATTGATCCAATCCATCCAATCCATTGATCCAATCCATCCAATGATCATCATTGGAAAATCCACTCCAGATATGACAACAGTAATGTTGCCATATCTGTATTGTGCCATACCAGTATTTTTGCCATATCACCAGCAGCCGTGGCGCAGTGGTAGCGCACTTGCCTCAGAAACGTAAGATCCATGGCTCAGACTCCACCTCTGGGCAAGTAATATAAATTTCTGGGCAAGTTTTGCGACATCGGTTGAAAAGGAGGCATGAACGTCTTATTAAATGCTTATCTGTGGTGCTCTGTGATAAGACAGTAAGGACTTCTTGGGGCACCTAAAAAAAATAATTAAAAAAAAGTATTCCCTAGAAAGACGGATTTAAGATTTATAGAGATAAAAAAGAAAAACCCTGAGTAAGAAAGTGGCAAGCACGATAAAGAGATGCAACCTTAACTTCATTGCTAATTTTGCAATCAATTTGATATATGGTTTTAAAGACAGATTGGAAGTAATAGTTAATCCTAGAAGACGAAGAGTAGATGACTCATCGAGTACATTACCGTTCATAAATATAGAAAAATCTAGGTTATTGCGATAACAATTAGCTGAAAAAAAATTGTGTTTTATCTGATTTAAAGGTCACCAGCCACTGAGAGTCTAATGCAGTAGCAGAAGTAAAATCCTTTTCACACTCAAATGCCTCCTCCAAGTAATCAAAAGTGTTGGCTTTTTATCAAGACAAGAATAAATAGTAGTATTATCAGCGAACAATTCCACCTTATATCTGAGAATTTCAGGGAGATCGTTAATGTAAATTAAAAAAAAGTATAAGGCCAAGGATAGAACCTTGAGGAATCCCTAAGGTTACAGTATACGAAGAAGAGTGCTGTCCATTGAGGACAACTTTTATACTACAATTGGTGAGAAAGGGGTCAATAATTTTTAAGATGTTACCTAATAAACTGTAAGTGGAGAGCTTATGGAGAAAAAAAAAAGAATGCCAAACTTTATCAAAAGCTTAAGAAATGTCAAGAGCGATAGCGTTAAACTCTACACCTTTAACTAATGCACGATAAAATCTATCTGTTATTACCGTTAACAAATCAGCAATACAACGAGAAGATCAAAATCCATATTGATAATCAGAATGTAAGTTATTAGATTCAATACGAGAGATCAAGTGTTTGTTAATTAAAGACTCAAAAACCTTGCTTATGAAGACTAATGGGACGGTCAGATTGCTCTCCAAAATTTCTGAAATTAGGGATAACAGATGCCGCTTTCCAGCAGGTTGGAAAACAAGACACTGATAAGCACTTGTTAAATAGATTTGAAAGTATAGACGGCAGCTTAGGAGAACATTTTTGTAAAACTATAATAGTGTGTTGTCCGGACCACAAGATTTAGAAGAGTTTAAGTAGAAATTCAATTTAACTTCAGAAGATAGAGTGATACAAACGTTAGGCAATGAGTTAACTTTTGTCGGCTATATGAGGTAGAACTCGACTAGTGGAATCAAAGATGATATTGATGAGAAGTTCTTAGTAAACAACTCAGCTTTATTTTTAGGTGAGGTGACAAAATCTGAACCTTACAAGAGAGGTGGAGAGACGAATTTGCCCTTGTTATAGATATTGTTAAAGATTCTCCAAAAGTCACTAGAGCCTAATCTTTGAGATGAAATACGAGATTTTTTGACCAGAGAATCAGCGGGCTTTAGACAAAACCTTTTTACAATGGTTTCTAGCAATAGTAAACAGACGTCTGTTTTATGGAGAATCGTTTTTGCTGATAGATATGAAAGTAATGGTTACGATTGGAAATTGCAGCAGTACAACGAGAGAAAAACCAATGAGAGAGACTTGACTTGAAATTGTCGAGAAAGGAAAAGTTCCATGAAGTTACGTAAGAAGCACATTTGTCAGCAGGAAGACGAAATATTTTTACCCAAAGGCCATCACCAAGAAAATCACAAATTGAGTCCCAGTCAGCAATAAGGTATTTATAAGAGGTACAATCGTAAGGCGATTGAAGAAAAATGAGATCAAATCGTGATCAGAAGTACCTAAAGGTGAATGTGGAGTAACTGAGCACTAACTAGGGTCAGAAGCAAAACATAAGTTGAGTAGAGAAGGTAAATGATTCGTATTGTGTGGAAAGCAAATTGAAAAATTGACTATTTGTGTTAGAGGTTAAAAAAAAACAAAAGTTGCCTTAACGCTTGCAGAGTCATTGACACTAGAGCCAACTTCAGTAAATTTTCATATTTTAATAGACTTTCAATACACTTTTGGAACTACTTGAAATCGTCGTTTAAAGCAATACTTTTGAACAACTGTCTTCATGTATTGAATTTCTTTTTAGTTAACAATTATATTTATACTCGAGGTCATAAACTTAAGTTACGCAAATTAAATTATCAGTATAGTGTTCGCAAATGTTCTTTCTCTCTCAGTTGTTAATAATTGGAATAATTTGCCGTCTGATGTCGCAAATGCCAATAATATATGAGCTTAAAAACAAAAATTAACTCCATCAATTTTTAAAAATACTGTTCCAGCTGCATCTCGTGTAAATGTTGTACTTAATTTCTTAATTTATGTAAATGATATAAATAAAGTATCAAACTTAAAAAACATGTTTGCTGATGATACAAATTTATTTGCATCAAACCTTAGCATTACGAAACTTTTCTACGAAATGAATAAAGAACTTAAGCTTATCTCTAACTGGTTTAAATGTAATAAATTAACTTTAAACATACACAAAACAAAGTATATTCTGTTTCACCCATTATCGAAAAAACGATTTTTGCCAAACTTTATGCCAAAACTATATATTGATAAAATTGAAATAAAAAGAGAAACCGCCACAAAGTTTTTAGGAATAATTCTTGATGAAAATATCACATGGAAAACTCATATTGACTACATTAGCAATAAAGTTGCTAAGAGTATTGGCATCATATTTAAGATCAGATTTTTTTCAGATAAAAAGAGTTTAATGCAACTCTATTACTCCTTTATACATAGTTATATTAATTATGCCAATATTGCCTGGGGAAGCACAAGCAAAAGTAAATTGCAACTTCTTTATCGTCGTCAGAAACACGCTATGAGTTTAATATATTTTAACGCATTCAAATTTTTTTATTTAAAGACGCGAATGTCTTTAATGTATATCAACTCAACATTTATAAAATTTTGTGTTTTTGTTTAAATGTAAAGTTTCAATGTAAAAATGACTCAGCACTATCTACTTTTAAAGATTTTTTTATCAAAAAAATAAACAAATATATTTTGCGAAATGATAATTTTTTAAATGAACCACTTTGTCGTACAAAGTTCAATCAATTTTGTATTGCATATCGTGCACCTTATCTCTGGAACAAAATTGTTTTGAATAAATTTGATCTATCAACTTCATTTGAACTTTTTAAAATAAACTAATTTTATTATTTTAAAAATAAACTAAATTTATTTTTTCTATAAAGGATATAATGAATTACTTTTAATATGCAATAACGCACTGTATAATATTTAATTTTTTATTTATTTTTGCTGTTGTTGCTTTTACGCTTTTAAAAGGTTCTGACGACAAGATCAATATGATCTTCTATCAGAAACCTTGTTTATATTTGTAAAGCTTTTATTTATAAAGTTATTTATATAATTGTATTACGATTTATATAATTGTAAACTGTAACACAATATGAGCAAAAAAAAAAAAAAATTGTAATCTTTCTAGTATTGTTGTTGTGGGGCTGTCAGTGTCCCATTTGTTTTTTGGACCTGCGTATCCTTTAGAACATGTATTACTGTTCTAATAAATTTAAAATCAATCAATCGATTTTCATTTTAATTTGGCACAAATTTGTTTTGCCAGAATTTAGTGTGCAAAATTAAAATAAAAATTGACAAATTAAGATGAAAATAAAATTGATAAATTTAAGTATAGGGTACCAAATTAAAACGAAAAAAATTCTAAATTAAAATGAAAATTGCCTAACTTAAGTAAAAATTGGCCAACTTAAACCCAAAAATTATATTAACATAAAAAAACAAAAAGTAAAACATAAATATATTTATTTCTAACAATAAAAATGTACACTCTAATTCTAAATAGAATTAAATACTTAGTGGGATATTAAATAACAACAAAAAAATCAATAAATCCCATAAACTGTTTAAAAAGTTAAAAACAAATAAATATGCTATATTTTCTATTCATAATTTATTTTAAAACCTCTGTATAAGATATTAAAAGCTGTAACCAAATTCTGTTACCAAATAAAATATTTTCATAACAAAGACAATCAATAAATTCCACCTATAAATCAATTTTTCACCAGATGTATGGAAATATTCTGTATTTAACACGTTCGCAATACTGTTTCCATGCCAAACCATGTTTTACCAAGCATTTTTTTTCTTCCTTCATTGCAGAATAAATGAAGATAAAGATCAAACTGGTAGGCCACACCCAAGGTAGAAAATGCTTGAAACCTAAATATAATATTAAAAACATTCGTTTATCAAGATAATTTTTTTGTCAAGAAATGATAAAAAAAATTTAAAAAACAAACCACACGGAGCTGAGAAAGCAATACAAACAAGAAAATCTCCAAAGTAATTTGGATGACGCAAACAATCCCACCATCCATCAGCAAGCAAATCTTTTCCAGTTCCTGTAGATATGTAATCAAGTCCTTAAAAATTTTGTTGAAAATTTATATTAAAAAAAAGTTTTGAAGATATATTTTAGGAAAACCATTATAATATTATTGCAAAAATATATACATAAATGCATACATACATATAAACGTTTAAAAATTATCCCTTTACCTGTATAAAAGTTATCTCTTTACAAATTTGAAAAAAAATCCCTTTTATAATTTTAGTGGATGGGACGGGATGCCATCCCTAGAGAGTCCCATTCCTGCAAAATTTCTATTCTAAAAGAACTTCAGGCCAACTTTTAAATTGAGGTTTAGACTAAGAAAAAAATGATATATACCGAATTTAAATATCTAAATATATTTAATTACCTCAATTTAAAAATCTTAGGGTCCCACATAAAAAAAGTAAAAAAAAATCCTTTTTTAACGTCTTTTTTTAGTATTTTTGCTTAAAATGTTAACGAACATTTAGCTGTAACAACTTTAGCTTTTTACACAGTATTATTTACTATCTTCTTTATATTGTATAAAAAAATTTGATTTAACAAAAATTAATTTAAGGATCCCCCAAATAAAATATCAAACTTATCAAGTGGTTTAGTAATTTGGTAACGTCAGTAATGTAACTTGTGTCAGATTTCATTAGACATTTTATGAATACATATAAAAATGTATTCATAAAATATTTTATAAAATAGAAACATATGTGCCTATATAAAAAAGTTTGATTATCTTATTTCAACCAATTAATTATTCTTTAAAGATGGTCAGCCATTAAGGGATATTTCTTTTCGTGTTGTTTTTTTAGTGTGTTTTTCTGTGGTCACTACAAAAATGGATTTACATTCTGGTAAACTACTGAAACCTAGAGAGCCTCTAATAAAAAAGAAAAATTGTTTAGTGGAAAAGCAAGATGCAAGCAAAATCATCATCAAGATTACTTTATTGGATTTGGACTAGAGAAAAGTTTAAGTATCAGTGTAAAATTTCCCCTTAAAATTGCTTTGCTCATAAGATACCTTAGAGCAATCAACAAGTGAAGTGATGAAATAACAAAAAAGCGACAAGAAACATTTTCAAAGATATCCTGATTGAATTTTGGAAATAGAGCTCATTTCTTCAACACACTCAAAGTGTGTTGAAGAAAGAAAAGAAGTGCCCCGAGAAGAAACAGGGCCAGATTTTGGAATCAATGAATCAATTCTGTGATATATCAGCCGCTGACACATATCAATTATTATGTGTATCTCGACATGGAAGAAGGACTTGGAGTTTTTACTAAACCAAGAAAAGTATTCACTGAAAATTGTATGCATTATTTCAACTACATTAAAGTATTGCATTTAGGTAACTGCTTACATTTTACATTAGAATGGTATTGTTTATCTCCAATTAGGTTGGTTTGATTATCAGTTGCGACATAACTCTTGCACAACAAGAGAAGAACAAGTCTGATCGCAACGAATGCCTTGAAAACAGAGTCAACCCCCACAAGAAAGCTAAAAGAAAACAGCTCTAAGTGATAAAGAAATATAAGAAATCCTTGAGAAAAGTGTGGAGCAAGCAGCTCAGATGTTATCAGAAGTTATTAGAAGTTACTCAGAAGTCGAAGTTATTACTCTCTTCCAGCCAAAATGGAAAACCAGATTATCAACTGTTGTTACTCAAATTGATCCTATAACATTAAATCATTTACTGATGTCTCCAAACAATTAGGCCTCAGCGTAAGAGATCAAATGGTTGTTGAAGCAATGTTGTCAGAGTTAGTGGTGCTTTGTTACATCATTTTCCAATCTCGCAATCATCAGTTTACTATAACTGTAGGGTAGAACAAGAAAAACAAGGTGCCCAAAATAAAGGAGAAGTTTTTAGGAGAAGCGCCTTCTTTATCCATCCAGTCACTAGGATTCGAAACTTCTTTTGTCACTTACTGGTAAATAAATGATTAATTTATTACTAGCTCGCTGTTTTAAGTGTTTGGAAATGCAAACATGGAAAAATACTGGAAAAATTTAAAAATAAACATTTTTTCTAAGTTGTAACAAATTTTGTAAGAAAGAGGAGCATGTTGCTATTCTGGCAAGTGGTTGGGATGGGTCCTCAAATAATTCCAACAATAATGTTTTAAGCATTCTTGTAATAGCATGAATTACATTGGAGGCGACAGTTTATTATCTTGGAGGTGACTTGTTAACTATTAAGATGTTTAACTTCAAAAAACCTAGTGCGCATTATCGTGCAAGATTTATGCACACCTTGAAACTTGTCATATTGGATCAACAGATTGCATTGCTCACCAAGGATCAACGTCATAAATTGAAAAGAGTGGTTGGTTTAATATTTTTACTAAATCGCATCTCAGTTATCGCATCGAAAGTTGATAGTAAGTAGATCGCCAATATGCAGTAGATACAGACAAAGACACTTCTGATACAGCCATTTAAGTCTTGCAACAGACAACTTTGATATTTAACTAAAGAGCTAGTTGTCTTTGCAATGTTTGATGAGGACATTTTGCCTATTGATCAATATGCTATGGCATTGAAGCTGTGCGACACCAAAAGAAGAGAAGAAATAAAGCCTGGAAAACCATCTTTTAAAGTCAATGACGACAACATCCTTTCTTTTATCTTTTTAACTGTATCATACTCCTAGCTACTATTTAACCTAATCACAAATGCAAACCAGGTAGACTGGATGCAATTGTCTGCAAAGTAATTGCTATGAGAGAACTTAAAGTTACATCTTAACTGATTTTAATTTTGTGTACACATACACCACTCACATACACAGCAATAATTTAGGCATTAAATGCACACTGCAGACATCATATTAAAATAGAGGGTCAATGTATGTACTAAATGTATTATTTGAACAAGATATAAATAAGTTTCAAGAGCTGGAACATCAGTTTACTGCTTTTCACTGGGATGAAAAGATAAAAAACAATGTGTTATGTGAACTAAAACATTATACTATTCTAGTTTTAGTGACACCAAATTAAATTGAGGGAAAGCATTAAAGTGTATCTTTACTGCTATGTAAAGATTGAAAGCCTACATGAACTGAAGAAACACAAGACCAGGTGTTTGATACTACTTCCTAATACGGTGCTTAACATATTTTACATATGGAAAATTTATTTAGCTTTCTACTAGTCTACATTTATGAGCTGATCTAATTTTTTATACACAATTGTAAAAGAAATTCAAGTTATGCTTGGTACATAAATCTAGTATAAACAAGACATTTAATTGTAAAATAAAAGTGTTTTTATGTTTCTAATATCTTAATTAAAAAAGAAAACTAAAATAATTTTAAATTATTTTGTCCTTTCCTTTGTTTTCAAATATCTATTTAGAATTTACCTGAAATTGCTGCATATTGCGGATCTCTGCGAAAGTGAAACTTTTGCAGGGTAGATATTCGAAAGATGTAATAACCAACAGCTAAAACCAAAAAAATTTACAAACAAGCTAAATAAGTTAAAGTCTAGAAAAAATTATGAAAAAAATCAGCAAAATATATAAAATACTGATGATGTCTTGTACTCATTTTGGTATTACACTATTTCTGGTTTCATAACATTAAGTTTTAACTTATCATAATACAAGAAATTAGCAGTGAAAAGCATTTACTTGTTAATCAACATCAGTGCATAACACAATATAACTTTTATTATGTTTGTAGTTCCACACTTGTGTGGTTTGGATGAATTTTCACGTCATGTTTAAATAAAATGAACTTTTTATTTATCTAACAAAATTGATAAATGAATGTAAAACTATTAAGTATAATTTATTAAATAATATTAAATTAATAAATGGCTTACCAAATATAACTACTATTGGCAAATAGCAATACCATGCCAATGAAACTGGGAATAATGACAGATACCGCAATTGACTTGAATTTAGAAAAGGCACAATGACTAGAAACAATATAGATTCCAATAAACCACATTTTTCTTGAGATAAAGTTGCACTGTAATAAAGTGATTCCTAAAATAAATATTTTTAGAGGTGATCAAAATCTAAAATGTCAAGGTGTAATGTTAGAGCACTCCCTTCGCAATCAATTCCCGTCACTGGTAGTACCACATTTAACTTGTTTCTACGTGCAGCAGTTTTGATAGGTATTTTAGTATTGATAGTTTCCATATTTACACCCACCATGATGTAGAAATAAAATCTTGTTAGAAATATTATATGAAAAAAGGAAACAATATAAATAGTTATAAACATTTTATAAACAACTATTTTTATAACTTAAGAATAATTAATAAGTTATAACTTAAAGTTAACCATTGCAATTAATAGAAAAAGAAGTCACAAAAGAAATCAACTTTACAACAATGAGAGAAAGAATTAAGTTTATCTGCAGGAACATTTATAAAAGAAACTCCTCAACAAATACTTAAGATACAATATCCACTAAAACAGGGTGCGGTAAGAAAAATTTATACTGCCAAGTCACATAAAGCACACAAGAAACAACTATTTTTATGTAGTTTGTTCAAAAGAAAGGATCATATTTTATAAATATTGACAAAAATAATGAAAGGAAAAAAATATAAATATTGACAATAAAAATAATGAAAGGAAAAATCTTACTATATTCAAATTGTATCACATTACCTCTATAAATAAGTAATGCAACTATACCGTAATTTAAAATATTTTTCACAAATAACAAATAGTGTGAATATTTTTATCTTTTATATTTGTTATTTACTTCAATTTTTCCCAGGTTATAGTATTCATTACATTAACATAGTATTGATTACTTAAATGTATATACTTTTAAAATATTTGTTAAATAAAAAATGCAAATTTATGCAAGACTCCTCCCTTCTTTAAAACTACCCATAAAAAACAGCATCCACAAATAAATTCTGGGTTTATCACTGCCTGTTGCATACATTCCACAACAGGACTCCATAACCATAATATGATTATGCCATAATCATATTATGGTAACAACTTATGAGTAACTTTGCAGATTGTTTATCTGATAGGATGGGATTTAAAATAATTAAAATAAATGTAAAAATAAATGCAAAAAATTACTATTACCTCAAACACCATAGCATCAAGAATGTATATAAGTTGCATTGACAAAACCATTAGTAAAGAGGTATTAGAAAATCTTCCTTGTTCCCATTGTTTTGCAAAATACCACACGTCAATGATTGCCTTAATCAAGATTTACATAATAAAAGAAAATGAACTAAATATTTAATATTATATTGGTAATACAAAAAAAGTTATCAGCTACACTTAAAATACTCATTTTCATAACCATTTTGAACAGGCCATCATGTTAGAATATAATATCTATTTTTGTATTCTTACTATGGCAATTGAAAAAAATGATTTGCAACTATTTGTCAATTGATAACTAATTTTAAAAATATATTTAAAGTAAAATATTTTGTTAGACTGAAACAAAAATTAAAAAAATATTACCCAGCTAATCAAGCCAGCCTTTAACATAAAGGCCCTTAGATCAAATTGGCCTAAAAATAATGGCGAAACAACTTTACCACACATAAAATCCTTGATAATACCACCTAAAGAAAATATATATATATATATATATATACAAAAAACTAAAGTGAAAAATATATTTAAAAAATACTTCATATTAAACTTGATTTAAAAAGAAGCATTTGTAGTATTTATAAATATTATACATTAGATATCATAGATTCAATTAGATGACAGGTTCAACGCTATGGTGAACTTGTTAAGATCCCATGCCAATTACAGCTTTTTAAGCCATGTACATAATTTATTGTTTAAAGAATTTTACAGTTTTTGCAAAAATGATTTCTTCTAGAAATTTGTGCCACCAATTTGTAAACAGTATATCATAAAATTTTCCTTTGTTTATAGCTTTTACAAGTTCAATAAAAAAATGTGCTTGACCTCTAATGTTAGCACCTGGACCATATGCTGATATAGAATTTGCTATTTTTGATACCAAATTTATCCATCTAACGTTTTATCTAGTGCATCCAATATCAAAATCATTTTTTAATACCGGTATTTCGGTACGGAATAATTTCAATACCGGTAATACCAGTATAATACTGGTACTGAGTTATTTCTCATAAACACGTGTTCTACATTAAAGAGAGAGACGTAATGTTATATTTTAAATCACTGCTAGGCATTGAAAAAAAATGTACGGACTCATATATGTTTAGTCTATTATTTTTATAATAATGAAACTAGCAATCTCCAATATAATCTTATTTAATTCTAATCCATATAAACATTTTGTTCACAAAGAACGGTATTCATTAGAATAAATTAAGTTTAAAGCGAAATCGTGCACAGAACAGAAAAACACCAATTTTAGTTACTAGACAAATAAATTTTAATTCCTCGTAAAATATAAGTTTTAGCAGTATACTTTTTCTCAAATAATATTTTAAATTTAGTAAAAATTTCCAGAAAGTTACAGGATACCACTACTATAAAATTATCAGAGTTACAGCAATCATTTAAATTCAGTTCAATTGTAGTTTTTTTATTTTCATTGATTTCATGAAGTTATTTTTATGAAAATAAATTGCATGTGAGTATTTCCAGTGAAATATTATATCTCTACAACTCATACTTAACATATTTTCAATGAGAAATAGCTGTCATCAAATATTTCTGGCTCAAATATAAAAATTTAGAGCAAGCATGATTTTATATTTCATTACAAGCTAAACAAGCGTTGTTTATCATGCCTAGGAGTTTTAAATATTCCATTTTGTGTTTTATATGATGAAAGCAATTGTGCACAAGCCCTGTAAATATATTTTTAAATACTGGTATTGAGCCAACACAATACCGTTATTTTGGTACTTAAAAAAACCATGTAATATTGGTATTCCATTATCGGTAATATCGGTATTGGATGCACTAATTTTATCCAATTTATGAAAAACTTCATAACATCAATAATAAAAAAATTAGCAATATTTTTATTGGTTGATTTTAAAATTAACACACATTTCTGTACCTTAGTAACAGTTTAAAAAAAACTTTAAAAAAAAAATGTTTGTAAAAGTTTATTTATCTATTGTACTTTCTCTAGATGGATTTTTATTTAAATTTAAATTTGGGATATATTATTTATTTTAATCATTGTTTTTTATTTTTAATACCTGGATTAATTGTTGTTTAAACAACTTGTTTCTCCATGCAGCGGCCTTGTTTGTAAAGTTTGTGTTTCAGAGTTATAGAGTTGGGAGAGGGTTGTGACCACAATTAAAGTAGCCTCCTTAAAAGTAGTGGCCTTGGGGGAGGCAAATTAACATTGAGAAAAAAAATACAAATGTAAGTGTCGTTTTTTAATTTAGCAGCTCACAGTTTCCTGTTACTAATTTATTACTGCTCCGCTCTTTAAGAACATTGAGCACTCTTTTGTAGAATACACTAACAATGAATTGAGCCCAATTTTTTTTTTTAATTTACAAAAAATGTCATTTCAAAATTAACATATTGAACAATTATATATCTAACATGAATGTTTTATTAATCTTACCCGCAACACTTTCAAGATTTAAGAGTTTTTCTGGCCTTTCTTGAGCTTTTAACACCTATGAAGCTCTGAAAGACCTTATTAGAAAAACCAGCCCAATTATGACAAAAATATTCCAACACTATTGTATTTTACTGAATCGGGAGTTAGGAAATAGCGTGCACAATAAAAAAGGCAACTTTAGCAGATGTTAATTTTGCAATGATATAAGAGGCCAATACTAAAAGATAATCCAAAATGATGTAAAGTAGAAGACACAGTAAGAGTGATGCTGTTTATCATGATAATTTTTAGAAGTAAATAACTGGGTTTTATTTAGGTTAAATTCACAAGCCACTGCAAGTTCCAAGCTGTCACAAAAAAGAGATCATAATTAAAATTGGTTATCTATTCTAAGAGATCAAAATAATGACAGAGGTCTGGGTTCTGAGCAAGAACTCTAACCACTATGCCACAGCTGCATTTTATTTCCTAAAGACTTGTTTATAATGAAGAGAAACCCTCTAGCTATTGTCCAAGACAATAGCTATATTTAAATATATTTATAAACAATATTTAAGGAGATTTGGTTGCGAACTACAATTTTTTGAAAGAAAAAGTAAGGAGAAAAAAATTACATCAAAAACAGAACCTTACTTTTTTCAATAAATTTTAAATATAAACAGAAAAATTATTATAAATTAATAAAATACTCTCTCTCTCTCTCTCTCTCTCTCTCTATATATATATATATATATATATATATATATATATATATATATATATATATATATATATATATATATATATATATATATATATATATATATATATTTATATATAATAAAAGTATAGGTTTGCAAACTATTGAAGAATTATATATACTGCTTCTTTATTAAAAAGTATAATCCATTTTAGTGTTGTCCTGGTACACGGTACTTCGGTACCAAGTTGGTACTAAAAAAATTTAAACGTCACGGTACCAAGTTTTCTTAAGTACCGGTAGTACCGAAGACCCGTTCAAACCCGATTCCTTGATGCGCATGCGTGCAGTAGCGCGTCCTCTTTGAGCTGCTGAGAAATGGCGACCGGTGGTGCAGCTGATGTGGTAGCTCATAATCCACTTGTTGAGAAAAAAGGAAGAAAGAGCCATGTGTGGAAATATTTTGGATTTGCGGCTGATGACAAGGGGAATATCATTGATAATCAAAAACCCTTTTGCAAACAATGTTGCCGAAGTTTTCTCTCAAAAGGAGGAAACACATCGAACTTAATAAAACACCTCAAAGACCGACACCCGGATCTGACGAAAGAGTTCAAGCAGGTAAGTTTCAAACTAATTTAAAATATAGAGCTTCTGTTATGAATTATATATCATATTTTAATTTGAATGTCTGAACCAGTCGGATAGAAATAAACAGCCAAAAATAAGTCTTACAGAAAGATTAAAATAACAATAATAAGCTTAAAAATTAAATTAAAAAAATATATACCTTTTTTACGTTTATTTACATTCTATTGTTAAGACTTTTCTTTTAATAAGTATTTCTGTAAAAAGTCGTTTGTAAAAAGTTGTTTTTAAAAAGTCGCTCATAAAAAGTCGTTTGTAAAAAGTTATTTGTAAAAAGTCTTTTGTAAAAAAGATTTTGACGTATTTAATAGAATGACTTTAGAGAGAAAATAAAATCGGTGACTTCAAAAGCGAAATGTAACTTTTTAAGTGACTTCGAATTAAAACGTTTAAGCATTAAAAGTTTTGAACAACGTTCAATGTTTTGAATAAAGTCGTTGTTGTTAATAAAATTAATATTAAAAATAGTTCTAAACGATTTAATTTAATAAAAAAAATTATAATTTAGTAAAAGATAATATAAATATATATTTTTGCTGATTCTTTCCTTCTTCAAAAAAATAAATAAAAAAATTCCAAAAAAATAAAAAATATTTATCAAAGAAAACGTTTTAGCAAATAAGGTTTTATGTATAGTTTTTTCGATTAAAGTGTTAAAGGTTTTTATCGCATTATAAAAATGGAAATAAATATAGTTATAGAAATAGTTTTAAATTTATTATAAAAAATACATACTTATAAAATAAATAAAACTACATATATTATATTTAATTATTGGGAAAATCCTTCTAATCCTTTACTTTTTTACTTCCATGGTGCTACTAATAGAAATTATATAATTACCTACTGTGTAAAGGATTAAACAATTTTATACAAAAAGTATTTTTTAACAAAATTTAAAATATTTAATCTTTTTACAAGTACTTTTAAGGAGGTTTTTTTTTGTTTTTTTTAAAAAAAGAACTTTGTGTTTTTTTCAAAGTATATTTAAGGGTTTTTTATTGTAATGTGTTTTCTTTTTTATAAAATTTTGTTTTACAGCACATTTAAGTTTTTCAGTTTTTACCATAATAAAACAAGTTATATAAATTTCATAACTTTATACTCTTTAAATTCTGTAACTTTTTCCTTTGTTTTTGTAATCTTAAATTTGGTTATAAATAGTTTGTAACCAATCATAAATTGTTTACAAATATATAACATTTTTGCAAAAATAAAGTTATTTTACAGCAATTTTTTAGTAAAATAAAAACCAAAGTAACATATATAGTTAAAAATATTACCTGATGGTAGATTTTTTTCTTCAAAATAAGAATAACCAAAGACAATAAATCCAACAACAAGTGAAAATAAAAATGCAGCAGAGATCATCGACAAATAGTGAATAGTGATTAGCTGTAAGGGCCATTTATTTAAAAAAAATAGACCAATAAATAAACTTAAAGATGTGAAAAATGCCCATAAACCTGCACAAAGTAAAAATAAATTTCATTAAATTAATCAATATATATATATATATATATATATATATATATATATATATATATATATATATATATATATATATATATATATATAAAATAAAATGAAAATAGCTTTTTAACTAACCATTCAATCTGTATGTGATTCTTTTTACTCCCTCATTTACTGGAGGTCCAAATGCAAGCTTAAATTAATAAATATATATTGCAAAACTCTTTAAAATAATGTAGTATTAGATAAATTTCACAGGTATCAATATATATTTTTTATGAATAACTTATAAAATAATTTAGTAAAAAACCTTTTTTTTATCTTAGGTTATATATAGTTTTTGTAATTTAAAAATACAAATTTGGTAATATTATCCTTTTTATATATGTTCCTTGAATGCATGAACATGATGACCATGGTGAAATTATGATTAAGAAGCTATTAAACATTTTGCTTCAACATTTTTAAATTACAAAAACTATATATAAAAAGGTTTTTCACTAAACTATTTTATAAGTTATTCATAAAAATATATCAATACCTATCATAGTTTCTATTTTGCCTATTTTGACTTACATTAATACAATTATACTCAAGTTTAATATTTATAAGTTAATATTTAAGTTAATAAAACCTGTTGAAAAGCTAAAAATAATAATTACTAATTAAAATAATTTAAATACTTTATTACAGTTTTTTTTTAATAAAGGAAAAAAAAACACTTCTAATGATACTGTATTAATGTTTACCTTTCCTATTGGTACTGATAAAATTATTGCTTGAAATAAAAACCATCCGAATACATATGTAAGAGACTTCACATTTATAAATGTATCTAGAACAAACTTTTCTGGTCTTAGAGTTGGCATGCGTATAAGTTCACACTTTTTTTTCCCTTTGCAATTTAAAAACAACACAAAAAGTATAGACAATGTCAGAAATAGTAACGCTACGTAACCAGTTAATGACAGCAAATTTTTGAAGAATTGAACTGAATAACAAATGGTTTTTAAATGAACACATTCTTCGTTTGACTTGATTTGCTTAGGGGAATCAAGTTCTTCAGTTTTCTGATTAGAAGACCTTGTTATTCTTCGGGTAATCATCATTTCATCATTCAACTGAGTTGTTTGTTTATTTTTCTTCAATAAAGATGTTGTTTTTTTAGTAGTGTCATCAAAACTGTCTGCAAGTTGAGTAGAAGAATCAGCAGCCTTAATATCTGGAATAGTAACCTTAGAATCAAGTAGATTGAAATAATCAGTTTCATCGGAACTTCCTTTTTTATTGATTAATTTTGTTATTTGAACATTTGCAATAGTACTAGATTCAATAAACTTTGAACGCAAAATAGAACGAGTCGGTGACCGAGACCTTGGTGTAGAGGTCTTTTGCATTTTTTTAGGAGATTGATCAGAAGAGTTTAACCTTCTTGAAGGGGATCGACCTGGTGACTTAGACCTCTTTCGTTGTCGACTTGGGCTTGATGACTTTCTTCGAGATGGTGATTTTGGTTGAAGATAGTTTTCATTCTATAAAAAATAAAATAGTTAAGAAAAAAAAGAAAATGATTAAGAATCCACACAGAGTTATTATATAAAATAAAAAATAAACAACATTATGGTAAATAACAGAAAAATTTACTATCTATTGTCTGTAATTTTCTAAATTTATATTCATATAACACATAGGTGTAAAAATTTACTTAATTTTGTTTGCTTTGTTGTCAACACTGTTAAACAACTTGATACAGCAATATTTAGTATAATATATTTTTAAAGCACAAAATAGTATGAACTATTGAAACAATTAAAGGTTGATAAAACAGCAGATAAATTTTTGAAAACATAAAATTTAGCAGTTTTTATTCATATTTTTCAACATATGTTATTTTGAAAAAATTATACTGCATAGATAAACCAATATTGATAACTCTAGGTAAATCAGTGTTTTATGAGTAAACTTTATAGTTATTTAATTTTACATGCTTACTTATGTGTTTTGGTAAATGTTTAAAAGCTAGCAAAAAATGCTTATATATATATATATATATATATATATATATATATATATATATATATATATATATATATATATATATATATATATATATATATATATATATATATATATATATATATATATATATACATATATATATATATATATATATATATATATATATATATATATATATATATATATATATATATATATATATATATATATATATATATATATATATATATATATATATATATATATATATATAATTGCCATCTTCATTAACAACCTCCCAAATAACATTAACTCTTGCTGCAAAATGTTTGCAGACGACACCAAATTAATAGCACTGATCTAACCAGGAAACGAAGAGCTTGACACTAAAAGCCTGTAAGATGACATTAACAAGATAAGTGATTGGTGCTGCACTTGGCAAATGCAACTAAATCTTAGTAAATAGAAAGTGATGCACATTGGACAAGCAAACAAATCAGCGACATACACTATGCTAGATCCACTATCAGGCGCAAAAAGAGATCTAACAACAACAATGATATATATATATATATATATATATATATATATATATATATATATATATATATATATATATATATATATATATATATATATATATATATATATATATAAAATAGTTATTTGTTTCTTACTAGAATTTAGTTCATAAAACAAAAACCTTTTAAAAATATTTTTTTAAATAATTAAGAAATTTATAAAGCAATAAATTTATTAGTTATAAAGACTAGAGAATATTAACTACATATCACATACTAGACAGTATTTGGATGGAATATCAAATACGTTTTCATCAACATCGCCTTCTTTTTCAGTTAAAAACTTCACACGATACTGGTTTGAAATTGGATTAAAATTTTCTACAGAAGCTTTGTAATATAAATCACTTCCAGGCCATTTGGCATATACAATGTCTCCATCTTTATGCTTGGCTGTCGGCATACCTACGAGTTTTAACAAATACACATAAATAGTATATAAGTGGTATTTAGTTGTAAATTTCCATTCATGAATTCCTTCGGTAATGACAGTTGAATCTGCGCGCATTTAATTTTGATTGGTTGACTATTTCGTTTCCACACTGGGGGTCACGAAAGAAACTTGAAATAAGCCAAAACAGTAATAATAAACAATTATAGCATCTAAATATTAATGTATTTAAATTATTCTATCGCATCAAACTCATTAAACTATGTCTCATATTTAAAATTTAGTTGTTGTTTTTTGTTAATATAAATTAACTTTTCTTGTTCAGCAACCGTTAGCTCTTTACTAGTTCTTTACTATATTGAAGACAAAATACATTTAAGGAAGGAAACGTCCGAAAAAATGTTTTTAGGGTAATTGTACACCATTATTTTACACCAAAGGGTAATTGAAGACCATTATAATTTTATAAAAAAGTAAATCAAAAAAAAGTAAAATAATAATTACCGAGAAATCATAGAGGTTCGAAGAGGAAATTTGAATATCGTGGGTCAGATTTTACGATATAAAGTGGATTTTAAAGTGAACAATGACTACAAAGTGTAAATTATATTGTGCCTAAATTTAAGATAAAATCTACTAGTCATGCAAATAAAAATCAACAACTTTCTTTAAAGTTACTTTGTTTACTCGAGAACTAAATCACTTTTCTTTTTTTCTTTTTTTTTTATGAAAATTTTCTTTTCAGGTAAGCTATATATGAATACATATTTATCATGAACTATATATCAGTATAAATAAAATGTAATATCAAATATCAAATACTTATATTTATAATATAGTAGGTGGAAAGTGGAGAATGAGGGGGGGGGGGGGGGAGATTGTCTTACAAGTTTTGTTGACTCACAAAAATAAAAATGAGATAAAAAAAAGGTCCTCAAACTCTCCCACTTGGCGACTAGAAATAAATAGCCCCATTTTGCCTACTGTACCTAAAAAAAGCTCCAACTTGTCAACCAAAGGCACAAAAAAGTTTTCTCATTTTCATTCTATAAAAAATATTTGCACACTGATATTGCAAATATTTATTCTATCAAATAAAAGAATTGGTCAGATCTGAGAAATTTTCGTTAAATATCCTTATTACACACAATGTGTTGAACATTGAATGAAACTTGTTACGGAAGCCTCGCTTACATTTTACAGCTTTGACGCTAGAGACTTATGCCGTAGTTTGACTTGAAAAAGTATTATGCTGATAGTTTGTTGATAATGATTCTGCTTAAAAAGAGTTTCGGGTTGCCAGACGTCCAACTTTTACGGAGGAGAATACAGTGCCAAACCTTTAAAAATAAATTTATTTTACTGTGTTTTCCTTTGTAAAAGCCGGACATCTGGCTTTTACAAAGGAAAATCAACCCTAAAGTATCTTAAAGAAGATCTCGAGGATCGTGTTGTCAGAACCTTTAAAGAGCATTTAACAAGGATAATATAAACAAAAAACTAGTAAACTTTTACAAAATTGCTAGGTGAATAATCTACGTGTCTTAAGAAAGATCAAAAGAATCTTTTCATCAGAATTTTATACAGCCGTAAACCAACCTATAAATTTAAAAGTAACAAGTAAAAGAATAAATAGTTATAATAAAATTAACTATAATTATAATAAATAAAATAAGTAGGAATAAAAAATTAGACCAAAATATATTTTTAACTTTTACCACTACTAATAACTCAATATATTATCTAATGAAAGAAAGAAAGTTTTTTAGTTTATTTTTAAAAATAGAAAAAAGTAATATGTACTTCAAAATTAAAATTCAATAAAACAATTTTATTCCGAAGGTGTTGCGTACTTTTTTCTGTACTTCCCCAAGCAATATTAGCATAATTTAAATAACTATATATAAATGAATAATAAAGTTGGATTAAGACTTTTAGGTAGATTCGTGATTTATATAAGTTCCCCATATTTTTAGTAATTTTTGTGCGTTTATGATCAATATGATGATTCCAAGTAGTGTTTTTATCAAGATAAACACTTAAAAATCTTTTTTTATTTCTTTTTGAATGATAAAAATTTGAGGTAAATTTGATGGCAGAAATCACTTTTTTGTAATCGAATGGAATAAAACCCATTTTGTTTTATTAGTATTTACAGTTAACTTAGTACACTTGAATCAATTATATACATGTCTGAGTTATTCGTTCACTATTGAAAAGTTGGAAAGAGATAAGTTTGTATCATCTGCATACATAATGCTCGTTAGTTTTGAGGCTTTATTCAAGTCATTTAAATAAATTAAAAAAAGGAGAGGTCCAATAATTGAACCTTGTCGGACTCCACTGAATATATTAAAAAAAGTAGTTTGATAATCATTGTTAAATGGTAAAAATTATTTTTTTTTAGATTTTGTTTAGATTTTAGATTTGGTTAGATAGGTTAGATTTTAGATTTGGTTAGATAGGTGAGATTTTAAACCATTTTGTAGTATTTGAGTTTATAAGTTAAAATATGGTGATTGAACGAATCAAAAGCTTTCGATGGGTTAATAAAATTTTCTAGTGTATATTTTGATTTTTCAAATGATTTTAAGAATTCACGTACAAATTGGATAATAGCATATGCAATTATCCAATTTGTACGATGCATCTTCAGTTTGTACGATGCATTTTCAGTTTGTACGATGCATCTTCAGTTGAGTTATCTTTCTTGAAACCAAACTGATTGATGTAAAGTAGGTTATTATCGTGAAAATATTTGTATATTTTGTTGAACATAATTTTTTATAGAATTTTCGAAAATGTGGAATGAGCAGAGATGATTTCAGATTTGTCCCCTTCTTAAAAAATAGGAATGATTTTTGAAATTTTTGATTGTTCTGGAAATATTCCTTGATGGATAGAAGCTCTAAAGATTTTAAAAAGAAGAACTTAAAGTTGTTTATTATTCTGCTTCTTTTGAATCCCAGGTTGACATTGTTTAGAAGAAAAAAATGAAACTAATATTAGGCCCCGGTGAGTTTTTGAAATTCTAAGAGGAACTCATTAAAATCAAAAAACATTTTTTTACTTACCTGTTATAGTAATCCACATCGGTACTAATACTAATACATATCGATTGACTCCTCAGGAATATTTTTGAAAATTAGTATTTTATATATTAATTAATAATACATAAAATATTAATTATATTTTTATATTTTCGAAATTTTATTTTTTTTTGCTATGAAAATCGCGCCACCTTAATATACGTCTCAGTTATTATATAGATTGAATATTTCAAATTACTAATTGTTTGTAATTACTAATTGTTTATAAAAAATAAAATAAAAAATCTAGTGAAGACCCGAGCTGTGATACCAAATGATGCTATCGGTATTGGTAACAAATGATACCAACATATCCGTTACTTTTGATCCCAGTATTGCGTGATCTCGATATTGATACTGTAGGGTATTTTTTTTTTCTTCTGACCAATATCGTATAATATTATTACAATGCACGTATACATATGGAATCTCATAAAATAAAATATAAAAGTATATACATTACAACAAAATTAAGTTAAATCAGATAGGGGCTCAAAGAAGATAAGGATAACATTACGTTATCGCAATCTTTTCATAGAACCCCTAGGTACAAGTTTAAATAAAACAACGTAAGAATAACGTTGATATCGCACCGATACCAGACGATAAACCGAGACTCGACATCGATTAATTTGTGTCTTCCAAACAGTATTTTTAAACTTTATAATTGTTATTTTGCCTCTAATTTAGTTCATAAAACAAAAACTCGAATGTTTTAAAAGAACAAAAACCTTTTAAAAATACATCAAAAAAAAAAAAAAAAAAAAAAAATTAAGAAATTCATATGGCAATGAATTTAATAATTATAAAGAATAGAGAATATTAACTACATATCACATGCTAGACAGTATTTGGACGAAATATCAAATGCGGTTTCATCAGCATCGACTTTGTTTAAACAGTTCATAGTTTGCTGTTTTATTTTTGAAGATATAATTATTTCCTTTGTTATTTCAAGGGCTTAAAGGTTTTTTTACTTTTATTAATTTCGAAACTTTAGGAAATGCTTTATTTTAATGTTTAAGAAATTTATCTAAGAAAATCTCATAGGTTTTCTCAGGATTTAGATTTATTAGAGTTTCTTCCCGTTTTTCAGATGATATAATGCATTGCAGTTTTTATTTATGGCGTACACTGTATCTTCTTTACATTCGCCCCCACCTTGAGTTTGCTGGTCCAAAATTGCTATCCTCAAGCATGTCCAACATTGAGCAACAAAAAATATCATCTATTAAATACCTGTCCTATAAAAATTGACTCCAACAGCTCGATCTAATAACACTTGAAGAACGCCGTAAAAGAGCAGAGCTTATCAAGCAATTTAAAATCACGGGTCAACTCAAACAGTTTTTTCGTCCCGCAAAATCTTTCAAACAGTAAAGCTAAGTATATTTTGATAGGGCATAACCAAAAACTAGAACGCTAGCTTGTACGAAATTGTGAAGAATGACAACTTTTTTTCAAAAAGAGTCGTTGTTCCAATGATTGCGCTTTCCCAAGCAGCAGTGAACGCTTCATCAACCAATGCTTTCAAAGACAGCATAACAAAGTGACTTTAAGAGACACAATTGCTGCTTTGTCTATAGCTTTGGTGTATTTTTTTCGTCAGCATAGAGGGGCCTGATGTAGCACCTCTTCGTCAAACTATAAATAGATTTATTGTATTTGTTTTTATTTTTTGATCACTGAATTAATAAAAACAAGTACTAACATTATATATTATTATAATATTGTATTGCATTAACCTCGACTAAAAAAAACTCTTTTTTGTGAAACAAACGTTTTTCATAATAAAAGTTTACATCGCAAACGGATTGACACTTTTACCGGGGGACGAAACAACTAAAAAATACCTGCTTTGCATTGAAAACTATTTATTTCAGTTTGTCATACGATTTTAAAACTCTTGATAATTCAAATATCAAATTATGGATTTTATGATACAGTGAATATAAAAATAGCATTGGAATTTACACACTTGACTTTAAGAGCTTCGCATAAACGATTAATTTAAAATAATTTACAGATTCGTCATTTTTTTGCAAATTTAAGAATTAGATACATTAGTGTTAAAGTAATCTCTTTTTACTAAGTCAGAATTTTCGTCATCAATTTCGTACTTACGTTTGTAGATACCTAAATTTAGAGTTTATAATAAAATAGATCAAAAAATATTTTTAATGAAACAAAATTAATTAAGGTTAGACTCATTACCACTATTATAAGTAAGGATCTAATGATAATGTACAATAATAAAATATTATTGTTATTATGGTGAAAAATAACAATAATAATAATATTTTACATTTTAATAATATTGTGCTTGTTTTTTACATACCTCTGGTATACAGAATTAAAATCACAAAACAGTCATGCAAAACAGTCATGCTTCGCCAAATGTTATATGAAACATTGAGATTTTTTGGAAATAAACTTTCAAGAAGACACACCCAATAGATGAAATAATGAAATTTGAACAGAAAGTGATTAATAAATAAAAAAAATACCGAAACAGAAAACATGAAACAGAAGAATAAATTATAAAACAAAAAGTGATCAGACATGGAATTATTATTTTTTTTTTCAAAACGTTAAATTTCTAGAGAAATATTTCTAAATAGAAGCAGAAAAGAGAAGAAAAATATATTTTATTAAAATTTAAATATATCAATATTACTATACATTATGATTTTACATAAGTAAAGTATAGTTAAAAAATGGTTATAATATTAAACTGATAAGATAAGAAAATTGACTAGTCAACTCATCTAAGCAATAGATAACTCCAATAGATAAATCCTAGATATGGTAATTTTATATATAATATTTAAAATAACCTAAATTTGAAAAACTTCTGCTCGAAATCTATATAATATTAAACTCATATAATGACAATAAGTGTGAGATTGAAGGTTTGGTCAGACAACGCGAGTTTCTATGTGGAAAAAAAAAAAAGTAAAAAGATTGCCAAAATGACAGGTAAGAGAAAACTAGATAAATGCAGCTAGCAAGTGACTCACTCAAAACTAAGATTATTGAAGTTAATTGAATGCAAATTTGATTATAAAAGTTATAAAAGAAAAAAGCAATGAAAAATGAAGAAGACATTACATATTGCTCATTACGTATTGTTTGACTAATCACAAAGCAAAACAAGTTGTAAACAAAGTTCAAACAGATAAAACTATTTATTGAGATGCTACTTTAGAGGATTATGCAGCGTTCAAAGTTATCAAGCAAATGGATTGAAAATATAGGAATATTGTTAAAGAAAACTGTACTAAAAGTGCTAGACGTACTAACAAATTTAAGCCTTCTTTATTTAATGAAGTTAATTTAAAAACAAGGGTGTAATTAAAATAAAGAAGACTGCAGGGAATGAGGTTAGAAAACTAGCAAAGTAAATAACCTGTAGTGAAATCAACCAAATTAAATTTACAAGTTAAAAGCTGCTTGTCCTTCTGGTGTATTGGATTGAGATGTTAATGTTAAATATCAGAACTTTATAGATCAATTTTATATAAAGGAAAAATGAATGGTAAAGATTTATAAAGACGCACTAGAATGTGGTTCATGCCTTGGAGTAAGGTTTTAGGTAAAAAAGTGAGGAAGATTTTGTTGTTGAAGAACGGCTGGTAGCAGTTGTCATAGCTATATATAAAGTGTCACTACTGTTATCAAAGGAATAGATTGAGAGTGATAGTTTTAAAATAAAGATGGGTGTCAAAATACCAACTTTATAAATACCAACTTATTTATTAACTATTCTATGCAGATTATTTATGCTATAAACCTAAAATCGTTTACTGAAGATTTAAACTTGGTTTTTATGTTGTTGGTTGTTGTGTTGGTTGTTGTTACATTGTTGGTTGTTGTTTGTTGTTGTTATACTGTTTGTTACATTACTCAAAAAAAAAAAAAAACAATCAAAAGTTCAGAATAAAACTTTTATAAAAAACTTAAATAAACATTTAAAATCATCAAACATAAACAATTGAAACAAAAAAAAACTAAAGAAAAATTACCACTTGAACTTGTCTGACCTTGCTGCTGATATCTTGCCAAATATATAGGCTCGTATTCCTAGATAGAGATATTTTCATAATTTTGTCAAAATAATGGTCTTATTTCAATAATATATACAAAGAAAATAAAAAACACAAAGGTTACCTGAAGTTGCCTTACAAAACCTTCATTTGGGTTTATACAGTAGCGCTTTTGTTGAACATACAAAAATGACTTTTGATAACTTAGTCCATATGTTTCCATTATATAAGCAATTACAAATGATGCGCTAAATACATAATTTTTTAACTGTAACTTAAAATAATATAACAAAAAGGGCAAAAAAATACAAAGGGTAATATAAAAGTAACAGCAATATATTAAAAATCAATAACAATAATGTATTAAGTTTTATGCCAGCAACAAAAATAAAATCAATAATTATATAATATATAAAATAAAATTAATAATAATAATAATATATATATAAATATTTGTGTCTATTCTTCTTATTTTATATTTTGTTGGTGACAAATTTGTTATGTGAGATTTATATATTCAATTTTTTTTTTCCTACTATGTTACCTTTTGACTAGTTACTTCTTATTTTAACATGCATTTCTTTCGTAGCCACATGCAACTAATGTTTTATTAAACAACTAATGATCATAACTTGTATCACTAAAGAACCCTAAGTTAACTAAGGGCCCACTAAGGACAATCCAAATATTTTATGATTAGCGATTACTAAGTTACTACATATAAACTGAGCTGATCAGAAGTAATAAAAAGTTTTCAAGACAAACAATATATACACAGATAACATTTGGCTTTTAGTAATCTTAAAATTGATGTTATAAAACTGTTGCAATCCTTAACTTGATACAGTTCGGAGCTAAAATTTTGAACTTGTTGCTCTTAGAAAACTCTTGAAGCAAATTTTGGTCATTCTTATTTATGAATCAAAAATTATTGAACAAAAAGCAGAATAACCACAAATGCTCAAAAAAGATTCATGCAACATATGTTTAAACATCATTCGTTTATTATAAAAACTTTTATAATAGTTATGAAATGATTCAGGAAGATATTGTAGAGTTTTCAGATTGTTTAACCCTTTAATTCCTGTTTTGATTAGTATAGCATAACACTTTTGGATATACCCAGAGTTGTTGAGCCTATGCAGAGTACTTAACGCATAAAATTATGACAAAAACACATTTTACAAACATACCTTCTTGATATACCACCATTTCCATGAATAAGCACTTTACCTAAAATGTAAAAAACAATACACAAAATATTTCAAGCGTAACATTTGAAATTTAAGTTTTAATAGGACTAATGAACCATGCCCTTTAAAACTAATAAGCTATTGTCTAACAAACCATGAGATTCCTTAAAATACCTTTATGATGTAAGCATTCTTCAATAAACTCCTTTACCTAGATAAAATTTATTTTTTTAAACTTATAAAGTTAACTCTAAAAATAAGAAATAGAATTTTTACAGATGTATATGTTTTGTATCTATGTAGCAGTTAAAGTAGAGTTGATTTGTACTGGCGTAACATTCCCAGTTTTAACCAAGTTCTCAAATTACAGTAAGGTTAATAAGCAGCCTTTATGTTTTAGTTAAGAAAGAACCTGTAAGGTTCTTTCTTTTTAGAATTAAAAAAAACTAAAACATAAACATCGTAGAATAAATTGTGAACGTTATTAACATTAACATAAATTACAAAATTCTAAGCAGTTTGTTAATTGAATTTAAATTGCAATTTTAAAAAATTGTGAGTATATAGTATTTGTATATCATGTCATAGAACAAAAACGAAAGCAACAACTGATGCACAAAGAGACCTAATCTAGAAGCTTTTTTTATAAACATACATATTTTCTCCACTTTAGTGACCAAGTGGTCACTAAAGTGTAGAAAATACATGTTCATTTATATTTTTTTTTTTTTAACTTTTTCTTGACCTTAAAATACTGAAACAGAATTATATCACTAGTATTATGTTATATTAAATAAAAAAAAAACAGGTATAACGTTTTTTTTAAAACAGTATGTAGAGAAATTTTTTAAATCTGAAATGACAACACTAAAAAAGGAAACAACTATTCCTACAATTTTATTCACGCATATTTATAATAAAATTTGTAATGCAGGTGAACTTGCATTCTTTTTTGGCATGCAACCTAATAAGTCACTAAATCCTCAATCTGAGACTTGTATAGGCAGAAAACACAGTAAAATTTCTCTGAGCTGCAACAAATGCAGCAGGTAATAAAATTCCTGTGTTTATAATAGGTAAATCAAAATTACCTCGCTGCTTCAAAGGAATTTAGCACTTACCTTGCAGATACATCAATCAAAATAAAAGCTGGATGGATAGCATACTGTTCAAAGAACTGATACAGGAAATTAGTACAAAGTTTACAAAAGGAAAGAAGAAAGTAGCGTTTATAATAAATAACTGTCTAGCTTACCTGACAATTGATAATCTAAAGTCTATTGAGCTCATTTTTTTACCACCAAATACCACTTCTAAATTTCAACAAAGAGACCAGGGAGTTATACGCTCTTTGAAAGTTTATTACAGATCCTTGGCTTTGCAAAATGAAAATGCTTGATCTTG